>JAULBW010060860.1:0-174204 GCA_032358265.1 Vaucheria bursata
CTGAGAAAATTCTGATGCAGTTTCAGCAGCCGTATGAAAATCACAACGGAGGTACATTGCTATTCTCACCTGGTGACCTGGCTCGACCCAGTGGTCGCCCTTACTATGACCTTTACATTGCTACTGGAGATGGTGGCGGCGGTAAGATTATCTATTACTTTTTTCTAGTTGTTCCATGTCATCTGTACTAATCTGCACATCGTGTTGCTACCAGCTAATGATCCTAACAACCGTGCCCAAGATTTGAATACCAAGTTCGGGAAGATACTAAGGATCCGTATTTCAACTGATTACAGTAAAAGTAGCTACGATATTCCAGATGGCAACATTAGGGGAGAAGTATGGGCTTATGGGCTCAGGAACCCTTGGAAATGCTCTTTTGACAAGAGTAAGACAGGATCTCCTGAAATGTGGTGTGGCGATGTCGGACAGGATAAAATTGAGAAGGTCAGTAGTGACCATTGCCAGCACTGAATATTCAATATACCAATCTCGATCTACTGCTGTGATAGTTACAACAGAACTTATGAATGACTCACTTTATGAATTTATACAGGTTACCAGAGTCGAAGGAGGGAAGAATCACGGATGGAAAAATTTTGAGGGAACTAGGCATAATTCCGGTGGTTATATTGATTACCGAAAGCCTGAGTACCAATACTGCCATACTGGTGTCAACGATAGTATATGCAATGGAAAACCGTTCACCGGAGAAAGTGTAACTGGAGGGTGAGTCAATTTAATGCACTTGAATTCAAGTCACGTTCCAAATGGCTGATTTTTATTATCTACTTTCCATCTAGATTTATGTACCGGGGTAGTCAGCTTGCCGGGTCGTACGGTGGACAGTACATCTATGCTGGTGAGTTTTTAATTAGTGGAGCTTACTCGAATAAGTATACGTCTATAAACCCTGCGTGTAGCTATTGTTATCTGATGAGGAGGCATCATTGGCTAATAGTTAATTTCTTTCTTATGTATTCTTAAAAGATTACACTATTATATTCGAGCAGTGCTCACGTGTACTATTTATTTCGACAGATTATCAACGCCATAGAGTGCTTCGTATGTATCAGAAAGACGGCCAATGGCAGAGTTCTGTGATAATCAACGATTCCGGTTGGATTATACCATCTCTAGCAGAGGACAAAAATGGTGAAATCTACGTTTTGCGATACGGAGAAAATGCTAATGTATATGCATTAGCAAATTCAAGTACTCCTACTATTCAAGGTAAATGCAATTCTTTTTAATTAAATGCTGTTCAGAAATGTAACGTTCAAGTTGTGGCTATTTCAGACAATCACGCCCCCTCCAACAATAATTCGAACGCTGGTTCGGATGCCACCTGTCAGAAGGGTATCAATGGTGGAAAAGTATGCTGTCCTAAATCCTGCGGCTCATGTGGAGGAAACAGTAAGTTTGTATTAGCATGCATAAATAGTTGTTGCATTTTTTCTAAGTGCATCTTGCTTCTTTATTTATCGACTAGATTGTCATTTGCGCCCTGGCGGTCGCACAGCTTGTTGCACTACAGGCATATTGGAATCTGGAAAAAAGTGTGCGAACAGTGAATCTCCTTGTGTATTATATAATCGTCGAACTCTTTTTGTCGAGACTGAAAACATCTACGAAGACAACATTGAAAACGTCTACGAGGATGCTATTTAATCTTCAAAAAATTCTACATCAGAAGCAGATTACATTACTGTAGTATATTGCAACGTGCATCTGGGAAGGTGTGTGTGTGGGGGGGGGGGGTCTACAGCCTGTAGTTTAGCATAACCAGGGGAAAATTCGTACTGTTAGGCATGTTGCTGAAATCGTTGTCCTCGTTGTTCATTTATTTCTTCCTTTTTAATTATGTTTCTTAGGAATCCTTACTGAAAGAATTATTTTCATTAGTTCTAGATCGTTTTAATGAGAAAATTACCATTTACCATTCATTTTTTCTCTTGCTTGTCAATGCGTTGCTTTTATTTGCGTCCTTTTTTGGTTTACCTATGGATTAATATGCGTCAAGAAATTGTTCTATTTTTTAAGAATATATATGGAGTTCAAAGTTTTTTATAGATTTCACTCTTTTTGCTTAGTTGGCTTAATCAATGATATGCAAAATTTCAGATAAGTTAGAAATTTTGTTTTTACGTCCTGCTGACACTAAATTACACATGATTGTGAATTTTACTGGTCTGGGGTTAATGTACTAAAATCATCCTCCATGTAGAATTGGCAAAATTGTTCAAACAAACGAAATGATATTTACAGCACTATAGTTACTGAATGGAGCAAATGTTCTAGAACATGGATTCAAAATAACTTTTGAGAAGTTTATTTATTCCTGGCATTTTTGGAACCAAAGTTGAAAAATCAATTTTGCCCATCAAATTCATGCCAAGTTGCCAATGCATCAGTTTTATGAGCCATATGAGGTTGTATGTTAGTACACCATGCGTTTAAATTTTAGTTTTTTTCTACAATTTCATATGATTTTGTTGTCCAATATGAGGTTTGTTGAATTTAACTAATCATAAAGTAGAAATTTGTGCAAAGATCTAAATTTTGAGGTTTTTATAGCTTGGATAAAATTTATTTTAAAAATCTTGGTTCAACTTGAGATGGAAGTTTCCTAAACATTTGTTCTGCAATATTTATTCAATGATTTCAATATGATTGTAAAGTTTTCTTAACGTAATCTGAATAAAGTACAGTTCCAAATTTATTGATATGTTGAATTAATATCAAACTATAGTTTTTCAATAAATTCACATCCTCTTGAGCAGTTTGATACACGTGTAAATATATTTATGTGACAAAGGCCTTTCAAAGTTATCGAAGGTTTTAATTTATTTGATATTGACGTTTCCTCTCCATTACCTACTTTTACAATGTTTGAGTAAATTGAGACCATTGAACAGAAAACAACAGTAAGTTTTGCAAATTTAAGTTTGGTAGCTTCACCAAACTACTGATATGGCTGGTTCAGTGGCATGTGACCTGGCAAGTGTTTCACTTAAAGTTGATTCTAGTGAAGTAATCATGTGACTTTTTTTTATCGATTTCTATATGCATCTACGTTAGGATTTGAGTTATTATTGCCGTACTATTGTAATCTATTACATTTGTATTTCAATTGTATCACCGGCTTAAATTGACCATGAAAAAATAGTGGTGGTATTTTTTAGTTGCCAAGATTCATTCTTGGTAACATATCACTATCTCTTAACATAAATTGTTGTTTGCATGCTTATTTTATAATTTTCTTGTTGTACCTTATTTTTTGGTAGCACAAGGTTATATTAGTGAGATCTAAGAATCTACTATGAAAAATTCTGTTAAAGCAGAAAATCAAAGATGCAATCAAGCTGTTAGCTGATTTGTACGAATGCTTTTCCATGACATGTAGCTTAGTTTTAAAATCGTTCCCTGACTATTTCATTATTTATCATTTTTTGCTGTTTCTTTGTTACGTTAAAATATTGCCAATTATGTGGAAGTAATAAAACATGCCAATTAAATTAAAGCAGAACAGGAATTTCTGATTCGGAAAAAGCCAAAACTTGATTAGTTCAAAATGATTATTTGAAACTTGTTTAAATCAAATATGATACCAAGAGGTCTATTTAGGTATTGCGATAAAATTTTCCAATTTAAAGTGTCGCAATGATTGATATTTATTTGACTTTATATTTGATGATTCCATCAAGTAAAATTCCTAAACGTACCCAAAGAAATGAATGTGGCTTTGGGAGAGGCTTTGGGAGAGGCTTTGGGAGAGGTGACCGACTTCATCAGTGAAGATACCAGCTACATCGTGATATATAATTGTCAAAAGCCGATTGTTATCAGAATAATGTATATGTTTTACAATGATGCGTCGCACCAAATAGACTAAGAGTAAGAATAACCATTGCTTCACCAATTACCTGCATATTTTTCGTTCAAAATATTTAACCCTTATAACATCCCTAAAACCTTACTTTTTACCGTGATTTTTGATAAGGTAACAACCAGACAAAATTTAAAATCGAATTTATACTTCTTTACATTTACAATATTATCCCGATTATCTAGCAATAGTGTCTGAAGCGTAAGTACAGGCAGAATCAGGCAGAATCAAGCAGAATCAGGCAGAATCAACTGTTTTGTACTTAAAAAGAAGGATTGCTCAGATTGCCAAGCGCGTATCGTTAGTTTAACGACTATTATTAATTCTGAGATACATGTCTTCAAAGAATATTAAAATTATGAGCTCAACTTGGTCTCGTTGACGTCAATGAAATATTTTGCCGAATGATGTAACATAGAAATCCGTTAACTCCGAGAGATGTCCGAAAAAGGATAGTGCCGCTGTGACTTCGAAGCAGGATCAATAGATATGCGTTTGTAATTGGTAGGCTCCAGTAATCGCCTTTAATTTTCTGCTTCTGTAACCGAACTTTATTATCAACGACAGTTTAACGATATTTGTTGTCTCTCTTTTTGATTGCTAGTTACAGCGAGAAGTACTGTAGAGACGCTATCATGGGGAGACCTTAAATCAAAACCAAATGAGATAATTCTTGCACTCTCTTGAATGCAGACAAAAATATATTAAGTTAATTGCTAAATGAAATTTCTGCTGTCGGTTATCGTTGCATGTGTAACTCCTCACCTATTCCATGCACATCCATTATGCATGGATACTTCTACCCCATCCGAGGATAAACGAAATCAAATGCAGTTTTGCACAGAGATAATTAATCCTTCGAATAAAGACGGAGCTTGCTGTACACTGCAGGAAGAGATTCAACAAAAAGCCATGTATTTTGACCCATACATCCTCTCTGAACAGTGCCTGCCATATCAACGTCAAGTAGCATGCGGCCGTTGTCATCCTTATTCTGTCCATCTTCTCTCAGACGGAGGTGACATAATCCGACTCTCGAGTGACTTCTGCCAAAAATACTTTAACGCATGCAAGGTTGATATGGCCCTTCCTGATAACTTCTGCGACATACATGCCGCTCAAAGTTATTACGCTTATCCAATGGTTTCAGCTGCTTCCACGGTAAGTTCTAGCCTTCATTAACCCATTTTGCTTCATTTCTCCTCATATTTCCTAAATATATCTGCCTATAAATAAACAGGTAACAACTGATCTGATTCCATACTTCCCCAACCTGGCTGGCCTCCTTCCTACTCAAATGATTGGAATGTTTATGAGACCTGATATTAACTTCTGGTGGATAATAAATCAAAGTGGTCGGATTACTGAAGTTGAAAATAACAGTGCTACAGGCAACTTAATAACGATTTTGGATATATCCGCTATAGTTACTTCTAGCAGTGAAATGGGTCTAATAGGATTTACATTCAGCCCAGATTTCTCCACAACATTTCGTTTCTATGTTAATTATATTAGTAATAATCGAAAGACGATCATTGCACGCTATACATATATAACTGGTGATGCGATCGGAACTGCAAATTCTCAAGTAATTTTGTTGCAATTTGACCAACCATATGAAAATCATAATGGAGGAACTTTGCTTTTTTCGCCTAGTGACTTGGCTAGACCCACCGGAGCTACTTTCTACGATCTATTCATTGCAACTGGCGATGGGGGTGGCTGTAAGTGAAAATTTATTTTCGTCTTCAACACTCTAAGAATGTTTTTAAACTTTGTCTTCAAAGAATGATCCATTTATTTCATCGTACGCAGCATTTAATTTTTTTTGTAACTTGCAGTGAATAATCCAGGCAATACCTCGCAAGACCTCAACAGTTTACTTGGAAAAATTTTGCGAATTCGTATTTCCACCGATTATAATAGAAGTAACTACGAAATTCCTGGAGATAACATCAATAGGGAAGTATGGGCATATGGACTCAGAAACCCATGGAAATGCACTTTCGACAAGAACAAATTAGATATTCCTGAAATGTGGTGTGGTGATGTTGGAGAAAACAGCATTGAAAAAGTAATAATTGAAACTATAGATTAATGTTTTAATGCTCGAGCACTCGTTTCACGTCTCTTCATTACTTTCACTCTTCAGATTATCATTGTACAACCAGGAAAGAACCACGGATGGAAAAATTTTGAAGGAACAAAACATAATTTTGGTAATGTAATTGATTTTGTGCAACCAGAATATGAATACTGCCACGTTGGCTATACGGGTGCAATGTGCGCTGGCAAACCATTCACTGGAGAAAGTATAACAGGAGGATATGTTTACAGAGGTGCTAACTACGCAGCAAGCCTTAGGGGGCAGTACATATTTGCCGGTAAGAAATTTGCTTTATGCTGGTTACTCAACTAAAGGAATTATTGGCTGAATTTCATTTTCGTTCTGCAGACTTTCAAAGTAGTCGAATTGTTCGAATATTCAAAGAAAATGGCGTATGGCAGGGAGCAGTAATTGTTGAAAGTACAGGATGGAGTATAGCTTCTCTTGCAGAAGACAATGATGGCGAACTCTACATATTACGTTATGGTGAAAATTCAAGTATTTATGCTCTACCCGCAATCGGACAAGGTAATTAATTTTTAGGGCTGAAATTTGTTCTTGCTGACATCATTATGTAATATACCTTGTTTTTTTGTCCATGTAGAAATGGTACCTGTTCTGAATCCTGACCCTACATGCCAACGTGGCATCTTGAACGACACTGGTGATGTTTGCTGCTCTACTGCTTGTGGGATATGCGGCGGTGTTGGTGAGTGTACTAACAAATTAATTTTAGTGATTTGCTTACACTATAACTAAATTTATATTATTTTAGGTTGTGATATGCGCCAAGGAGGTCCCATTACTTGCTGCAGTTCTACCATATTATTGAGTAAAAAATTTTGTACAAACAGTGAGGCTCCATGTAAAATGGATATTAATCCTCAACGCAGAAATCTTATTGAGTATGAAGTTGATGCTTTCATGGAAGGAAATTAATTTTACCAGAAATTTGTGGATAATCTATTTTAATATAACGTTTATGTAAATAATATCTTCAACTTTGTGTACATTGTTTTATTTTGTATGCATTGTTCGATTTTGTATGCACCATTTAATTTTGTATGCATGATCGAATTTTGTATGGACCCCGTATTTATGACATTTGATGTACAATCACAAATTTTTTTCTTCGATAAAATTACAAAAAAGTAAGCATTGAATACGAATTTTACAAAAAAATGCATTTAGTCACAATGTCTTTGACTTTTTTAATGACTTTTCCTTAAGTTATAGTACATGGTCTATTATTTCTTCTTACCACCTATATCAGTCAGCTTTGACTTTGTGATCTGACATTAATTTCAGGTCCTGTTGAAGAATTTTAAATCGAGCTTTTTTAAAGTGCGTCAAAATTAAGTCCAACTATGTCTCTCATAAAATTGTGGCAAATATAACATTGCACCAATATCTACCATGAAACAAATACTTCTTGGTTGTAATATTGTCTTCAGAAAATTACTTAGGCTTATTTGTGGTCACAAATCATATCTGTAATTGATCATGATGAATAGACATCCAGTGTTGACAAAGCAACATACCTGTTTTTATTGAGATCTTCTCATGACATTGTAGGGCTCTGTTCTATTTTTAATTTTTATGCTCACCTGAATAATATATCATACAATGTACAATTACAGCAACTGAAACTAAGTCAACTCTAACTGAACAATCTCAAACTACATTTTCAGTATTTTAAAATTCAATTGAACAATCCTTTTACAAGAACATGATTCTCTTAGTTACAAATGGCAGTCGTTGAGAAATGTAAAAAACATGAATACCCTTTTATTTAGATTAAAGCAAGTGCATTCTAGTTGCAGTAAGTTTAAATTCAACTCTCCAAAATTTTCTGCTCAATATCATTCATCTCATAAAATTAAGTAATGCTAAAGAAGAAACTGTAAGTACTGACCATGTATATCGTACTGTCTAGAATAAATTCCGAAATGCAAATCAAAAACTTTTAATCTGTATAAATGGGTCTACAACCTACCTTATGGTAGCCACCACAAATTTAGGTGGCTAAGTAATCCTTTTCTCTAAAATAATAAATGAACTAGGTGGTGAGAGGGTGCTCAAGTCAAACATATTCTGGACGATTTTGGATTTAGATTAACTGTCTAGCCCAAACTAGTGATAGACAAGGGTGAAAAAAAAGAACTATTATTTCCACAATTTTTCTACTGCATTCACTGATTTTGGCTACTCTTTCAATGATAAGTTATGAATAGAAATTTTGATAAATTAAATTTGTTAAAGTATATCGTCTTTTTCACTCTCTTCCGATTGGTCCATGTCAAACAAATATTCCCCCCCCTCCAAAACCTCCTTGAAATAGGAATGGCTTTGATACTTCTTTGAAAGCAATCAAAATTCCAGAAAAATATAAAGTTCCATTACAATATATTTATCAACAAGAGGCAGAAATTCAAGTAAATGAAACAATCTGTGGGGATGAAACCAAAAGTGTCAAAATAAGAAAAAGATTGTGCCCAAGAAATCAATTAAAATTTTATTAAATTACTATACATGGCTTTCCTACATACTTCAGATATCCAAATTTACATTAAAGTCTATATATTGTTTGCCATTTTTTTTCTATATAGAGATAGGTGAGCAAACCTATTCAAAATATTTAAACTTGAGCCTTTAACAGAAAGAACTTGTCAAAAAATATGCAAGCTATGTTGTGGTAAGAACGACTTTATTGACTCTGGTGCTACTATGTATGGCTCAGCTGCTGCTACAGCGTATCGCTGCGATAAGCGAGCTGCATATTTGTTAATGTAAATTGATACAGGCATTACGACCACAACAACAGAGTGGCTCTCAATTGAGGCATAGCCATATCTCACTGGCCATGACAATTCTTGATTATGATTTGAAATGCCATTATGAACTAGAAGCTCTGATTCAATCTTTTTTCCAAATGCATTTGCATTTAAATTTCCATCAACATTCTTGATGCTGAGGCTGGCTCGGTTTCTCTCGTCATGAGATTTTACCTGTACATTGTTATTTCTATTGAATATAGCAGAAAATGTGGATTCGATTTCCGAATTTGTGAATTGTTCCTGTACGCAGGTTAATGCGCAACGAGGCAGCTGAACATGGCCATTCGTCGATAAAGTACGTTGGCTTAAACCAACGGCAGTTTCTCTACTTGGAGCTTTGATGTCATACTGTGACTCTAGCTCAATTTCTTTCACTTCGTTTGGAACTGATGAAGACATGTATAGTTTTTCTTGGCTCTCAGTTGGTGGCATTTTATACAGGCTTTGTCTTTGAGGGATTTCAAATGATAACTCGATTAGCTGATTCGATGTAGAGATTCTGCTCTGTAGAAATTCATTTGAATCTACAGTGTCTAGTTTTGAAATATCATTAATATTTGTTGTTGAATTATGGTGTTTAGAATTACTTTGCTCTAACGCTGCAGGTTTCTGATGTTGCGATGATTTAATAAACCCTAATGTGATGGACATCAACGTGGCAGCCGTAAGGAAGAGCTGCATAATAGCTATTGCCACAACAGTTAAGTTCACAACTGAAAGTAACGCCCCTAACACTGTCACATTTACTCCCTCTGACTCTGTTTCCTAATTTAAGAAAAAGTACTGAAGAATCTGCTAAATGATGATAGTATTTTCAAATTTGCAGATAGGGAATTCTGTCAGAACAGTGAACCTTACCACAGAATTTGAAATTTTAAGACCTGTTTATGAACATTCAACTTATTCAGCACAACAAATGACAGTGTTTTTACCTACTGCTCCAAATTAGGCACAAAATGAAAATTTTTTGTATTTTAAATTTGTGCGAAGAATTAGAAATAATACATTTAAAAATAACTGTCTGTAAACATTCCACGAAAAAGTGAAAAAATTTGCAACATAAATTAAATTGAAGAAAATAAAAAAATATATGTTACCTGTGCAGAGATGAGTACAGCTGCAATAAGTGTCAACACCGTTGCCCAATATGCACATAGAGCAAGTACATTTTCCTCCTGCTCTTTAAACGGACAAGCTAATGTCTGAATCCACAATGCCAACAACGTAATCAGTAGTGCAATGGTAGCCTGAATCAGATAACAAATTGAAAAGAGTTCACAAAGTTTTACAGAGAAATCACACACGAATAAAAATATATACGACTTAAAAAACAATAATGATATCGACAATATCAATAATATTTAACCATATTTTGTTTCAAAATTCTTGCTCAATTCCAGTAAGCATAGCACATTAACCAAATGCAACTCTACTAAAAGTATTCCATCCTCTAAAAGACTGCACAAACTTAATCTAATGGCCTAAGTGAAAATGCACCGCAAAATATAACTTTTAGGCTCTACATATTATTTTGCTTGATTTCAGCAATGTCTCTAACATTCCATTATAAACTTTAAGATTTGAATTATAATATAAATAAATTAGCACATTACCTGTGTCGTTGTCCCTTGCTGAAAATATATTAGTAGACCTGACAGCAATAGCTTGTATATAGTTAGCCAAACCTCAAAAGCGTATGCACCAGGCTTGTAAGACCCCCACAAAAATTGATATTTCTGAAGTGCAGAGTCATTTTCACGTATTTCAAGGCTTTTGGTTGAATCATTAGGAAACGGATTTAGCCGTTTTCGGTTATTAAACAGTACAATAGCATATATTAATGGTATTCCGACTGGATAGATAGCAGTCATAAAACCCGCATAAATCTTAGCTTTCTTGTAATAATCGCTGTTGCAATCTACAGAGTAGTCAGCACGTAGAAATGCAGCAATTTCTCCAGTTTTACTGTCTAGTTGAATTACAGTGCAATCAAATGTTTGTAATACCTTCAATATAAAACAAAACACACATATATATATATATATTTATCAATTTTTGAACAAAAATGGAATCATAATATAAGAAAAATGATTTTTATCCTATAATAAAGCATTACACTTTGTCCTTTCGAACTTAATATGAGATGAAGAAGCGAATTGCTTTGTTTTGTTTGACTTTCAGTTGTGAACTATTTTTCGAATCGAATCCATTGAAGAAGCCAATAGAAAAAGGGTTTGATATAGACATCTATGAATAATATTTTGAAGTTAACTTCAAAAATTTAACAAATCACTTAAGACAAAAACTTGATTTGACATATGAATATGCAAAAATGTTACCGTAGTTGATGTAACCACATAGAACATAAAAAGTGTAAGCAGCCCAGCTTGTAACGCAGAATTCCAAAATTTTTTAAAATTACCATGTTTTTTCCGATCGGCAATTTTTGCGGATATAAAAAACACGATAAAGATAATGACAATGACTGCAAATGGAAGCAACGTATTGAATAGAAGCTTGTTCACGAAATGCGCCTTGAAGTAGCATCCGCTAAAAGTAAAACAATAAAAATTCGAAATATTGTGCAAAACTGCATAAAATCGTCCAGCATCAACTGACAAGGATTATAAAAGAAGTGGCAAGAAAAGTCTACTTTAGTTGAGTTACGACCGTATTAGTTTTGAGAGGCAATTAAATAATGAGGGAATAATTGAGAGGTTTTACCTGCTCAGAAGCCCCCAAAAATCAAAGTTAAATACACTAAGAGAGTTGGTCAAATCAGTAAAACTGTCTGGGAAATCAATTTTTAACACAGAAGGAAATCCGGCTATAATCTGGAAATGCATCACCAGTATTTTAAACCTGACGAGAAGTGTATCGCTCCTTTTTTGAAGCCAGGACAGTGCATGTTTCATATAGTTGTATAAAGTTTGATCTGGACTTTCGACCACCTCTAATTCCTCTTCGTTACACATTTGGCCATTAAACAGGAGATAAATCAATATACCAACAACAGATAAAAAGATTAGAATGACAAGAATATGATACCCCACGCTTTCTCGCGTGCAGTTTTTGCACCTAGGGAAATTGAAAAAGTAAAATTGAATATTTGCTATATAAAAATAATTTTTCAGTGATATAGAAAAATTATACAGCATAAATAGAAGGTAGCCATTAAAAGTACTAGCGCGTTTGAAAATTTCATTATTACATCGGTAGTTTTATTCACTTTGAGCCATACAGTTAAAATATACTATTAAAACAATTTTCGAACTTTTTTGCTTATCATATTCTGCGATAGAAAGCATTTTTTTACCACAAATATATTGTATAATATTGTTGGTTGCCTGCCCATAAGAAATATGCTGGGCGCATAAAAAATATGCTGGGCGCATAAAAAATATGAAACGCGATATAACAGTAAGGCAGATTAGCCATATCTCATATATTTCATACTTATTGAAATAAAAAAAATATAGCTTACAGGCCTTTGCGACGGTAGTAGATTCAAATGTTACGAAAAAATATTACTGCTTACTCATAATTTCCAGTTATGTAGCCCCCACTAGCGCACGATCCGCACAACGGACCCTCGTACCCTGATGCACATAAAGAATCGGCATCCACGATCACACTATTTTGAACTAGACTCAACCCGCCGATACACGATTCTATCCTTGGGCACTCCTCAACATCTGCCGTAGCTCCACCTCGCCAATAACCCACTTCAATCTCAATACTATCAATAGTTTGCCCGATATCAGTGCAGACGAGACCCTCAGGACATTCTTCGCATTCTCCATCAGCATTAAGGTAGGTAAGCAGTTGACAGACACATGTGAGTCCATCCGTCGATACAAATCCATCTTCACATGCTTCGCATGCTTCAGGCCCTACCGTTGTCTTAATTTGGTTTTCAGGGCAGGCAACGCAATCTATGGTTAGAGTGCCTTCAAATAGAGTATAGATTGGTTCCGTTCCTGCATCACACTCGGGCTCTACGCAATCAACGTTTTCACATGTATCTTGGGCATGCGTTAAAAAAACTAGAAAGTGGAACAGAATCGAAGCAAGTGCAAACTTAACTATCATAGGCTCATCTAAGCACCGCGTTAATATGATTTCTGAAACCTTTAGAAGTTGAGATTATGATTAAGTTTCGCAATGTTAATATGAAATAAATTTTTATGAAGCTTATTCCCCTTATGTAACGAAACGTCGGATCCGTAACAATTACAGTATCATTTATTTAAAAAACAATCGATTATCAAGCAATCAAAACGCAGACACTACAAATTCCATTTGGTAATTCTCATAGTACTACAAGTGGTGCACTATAATATTGATTTTTGATTATGATATACAAAGGATTCCTTCCTATGCACAAAGGAGTATTTAAAAGCAGGTATCAATGGACTCGCCTCAAAACATGATACAATTTTTTAAATTTCTTTAAATGCACTTGTAGAAAGTACTAATACTATAGATTACTATAGGGGCTCCCTTAACTTTATCCTGCCAGCAATATCAGCTTAAGAAAAAAACCAAACAGCTGCAATCTATGGATGTCTGTCATACAATGTATGGACAAGCGCACTGTAAAGTGTTTAGCCTTTCTCTCATTTTGTTAATCCAACTGCAAGCTTATCAACTCATCGTCGGCCTGTAAAAATGAGCTAGGCAAATATCTTGTCCCACATATGATCATTTTGGCTAGGCACATCCAAACAACTGACTCTCTAACTTGAAATTATCTTCCTTTCCTAATGATATATTTTCATCTTCAAATACAACTTCTTTTTCTCTGTCCTCAAATTCATTTCCATTTGAAATCTGTGCATAATCTGGTACATCAATAAGTTCAGGAATGCTAGTAGCGCTGATGGCCTTAGATGGCATCTTTCTTTGATGTCTACGAGATAAACTTGGAAAGAAGAATGGCTGGAAATTAACTAGAACTGAACCTCGAAGCATTGCTCTAGAATAACTCACAGAATAGCCTAGGCCTGATGTTTTTTTATCAGCCCAATTCTTAAATTGAAACCACAACATAAGTAGATAGGCCAGTGGCGAGTACATGTCATTGTTCAAAATCCTGCAGTACGAACAAAATTACATTTTATATATATGCGGTCCAAATTTCATGATTCAGCAACTTAAAATGAAAATACATGCAATACGAATATACGAATAAAATTACTATTACTGAATTTACTAAATTTATAATAAAACTAGCAGGGATACCTGTTTTATCATGGATTTCAATCTACTTGTCTTAAAGTACACCATACAAATAAAATAGAGAATGTATTGAAAATGAGGGCAGAAAATAGGGAAGATTCCTTACACTGAAACTTGTCCCATGATGATGTCCTTACTTCTTCAAATCAATAAAAATGAACAAGTATTAAAAATTGACATGAATAATTTATCTTTCTTAACCGGATGCAATAAATTGAAAATATACTTTTGAAATAGAATGCCACATCCAAACACTTTCTGTAAAGCCTCTTAGTTTTGCATTTTTAGTTCATTCAACCTATAATTTCCCCAAAATTCAAATGTCCTAAACACAGTTACAACCACGAAAGGTTACAATTTAATGTGGCCATGTTTCAATTACCCCCCTCCATAATCAAATAATAACTATTAAGTCTATAGAGCATAAATATCCAACTACCTGTTATACATAGGGGTCATTGACAGGAATTCGTCTTGCCCTATGCTCAGTACATGTAAAACGGCAGATAAAATTGTTCCAATAATTTTGATTCCAGGGAGAAGAAAAATATATGGCGAAAGCCAAACTTGGACACCATAATCGTGGCTAAATCTCAAGTTAAAGGTAATTCCAATACGAACGACTTTGTTTCCACGGGGCACAAACTATAAAAAATTATGGAGCTTAAAAATACATAACATTCAGATTGAACAATATTTTAACAATATTTCATCAATATTAGCAAGACTGTGTTATTTCCTAATCTTGCAGTCAAACATTACAAAGAAGAACAGATAGGGAGACTTTATGTATCATATGTTGCTTGGCTGATATGCCGATACACACTTAAACCAAGCAAATTATCAAGGTAAAGAGGGAAAATCATAACTCTTTAAAGCTATAAAATATGCAATTTTCTGCTTAAAAATATTTTTCAGAAGTTTTTATTCGACGCACAGCATGAACTAAAATTTTGAAATTTTTTCTCATGAGGATTCGAATGTATAAGCCTAGAAAAATATTGCTTTCATATGCACACACCTTAGACTTAGAATCAATTTCTGCAGGGAGAGTGCTGTTCTTTCGTCTGCTTTTTTGGCCATAAAATGAGAGCCTGCCTGCTAGCTTCAGAACATTTGTTTTGCTTGACCAAAGCCAACTTTGCATCTATACATTAAGTTATCAAATTAAAATCATATATAATACCACATCATAAGATTTACTAAAAAAAACATGATTTCTGGTAAGACTTTTACTGTACACAGAAAATGCTAATAGATTGCAATAAAAAAACTATTTTCATTGTGTACCTGAGTTGAAGCATATGAAAGAGTGAACGAAGACTGAAGTTTTAGAGGCCAAAAAAGGAACACAGATGCTGACATCATGGGCAAATCTCTGCATTCCTGAGACGATAAACAAAATTAGCAAAATAGTATGGGAAAACTTGAAATACATGTATACCAAATTTATACTTCAATTCTTTCAATTATTAAAATAATCTAATGAACTGAAACATACTCAGTGATTATGACCCTTCAACTCCACTAAATAGAAGATATAAGAAATGTACTAGATTAATTAAATTTGACTTTATTTTAATGAAAACTCTTGTGTCAATAAAACATCCTTGACATATAATATATTACAAAACTGTATTAGTTTATCTGTTGAAACCGATATATCAATATATGAAGCCCATCATAAAATTCCCTTATATATATATATATACATATATATAAGTAAGAGTTTAAATATTAACTATAGAAAGTAAATAATTTTGACTGTATTTACAAAATATGTTGGTTGCACAGTACCTAGGATTACTGTGATTACATTGTCATCATATATATATATATATTTGTAAGGAAATACAAAAGTATTTCTCAGTGCATTTATCACTTGAATCGAACCAAAACTGCAATTATTACAGATGCTTTCTGAGATTTAGTCCTTCCGACAACATTAGACTTTACATGTAATGTATGCTTCAGATATAACAAATTTACTGAAAACGAAAAGACAAATAACCATGGCATTTCAAGGTTCAGCTTCAAATTTATCTGCATAACAAAATTTGAATATTTTATCCAAATGTCTGCATTTATTACTGATATAATTTTACCTCCCAGGAGTGGAAATTGGCAGTTATAGGAATTCTAAGTCCCAAGCCTGTATCTGCAAAATTAGGTCGTATCAGTCCACCTCTATAGATAGGATTCACTAACCCTATTCCAAATCCACGGAATGCGAATTCTCTATCCCACCATCGAACTACATTACTTCGCACTAACTTCAAACTTGAATATATATTTCTGTGTAATTGAAATATAAATAAATCTCTCTGCTTCTGAATCAGATAGTCATTGTTCTCAAAGATTGTACCATTTTCTATAAGCAAATCAGGTACGCTTTGTGGCTCAAATGCCTCATGAAAAATCAACTGCTCAGGCTGAAAAGACATGAAATGTAAGGATTTTTAGTCACATTTGTATTGTCAATTATAACACTGGCTGACTATATTAGTTCTAACATAAAAGGCTGAAATATATAAAAAAAAAGTTGAGGACAATAAAAATTGTGCTAAGATAAATGTACTAAAATATTAAGAACAGATTCAAAAAATCTGCCGAGTAAGCAGTATTATTCTGTTGACTTGCCAGCATAATAAGAATTCGGATTATTTCCAGTCTGAATCCATAATTTGTCCAAAAGTTTAAGTTTATACGAAAACTGTGTTCATTTATAAAAAATATAATTTTTTCTTTTCCAAAACTGAAACTTTTTTCATTGGAATTATGTATAGGAGGGAAAAAGTGCTGTTTTTAGGAATTAATATAATACATGTCTGCTAGAAATGATATACTCTACCTTGGCAGATTCCATTTTTAATCTCATTGTCCGAATCCAGCGACGTCTTCGTAAATAATCACCATCAGAACTATCATTATGTACGTTGTTCTGCACATCGTACCAACCAGAAGCATCACAATTCGGATTTGATTTGTAATCCACGCACCTAAAATTAAAAAAATATTTAGATTGATGAACATTTCAAAGTTGGCCCATATTGTAACAAATATTCAACTTGAGAAATCGTTAGACTGGGCAGATGAAATAATTACCACAGATTGCCAGAGAGATTGTTAAGTACGATTTAATGCCATTTATTTAAAAATGAAGCCATCCTGAGAAAAAAACTCAATTTTTTAATACTTGCCTATATCAGAATACAGTTAACTGGTGCACATGGTAAATTCTGAAACCCATGTTTTGTATGATTTTTATTTTGTACTTTCAGCGCGAATTATATCTCAACAATTAAAATGTAGTGGTAATGTATAAAGAATTTACAATGATCCGCATTAAATCACTTTGTTTTATAGACAAATACTTTGAAGCATGAATAAATGGAGCCCAAAATGCTAAGATAAAAGTAGAAAAATTAGAAATTCTGTCAGATTTGATTCCTTGTCATATTGTCATAAATGATAAAGGAAATAATTATGAACCCTATCACATTTACCATCTAATTTTTTTAAGGTAAACACGAATCGAAGGATTTCTACTATTCTTCACGAAATGCCACTGAACATGAAAATATCACTAGATCATGGTCAAACAAATGTAACATAGCAATTTTATTGGATAATATTGTAGTGGTAATTTCCGTTTAGGGGATTTCGATGAGGTAAGTACATTCTCCAAATCGATCACTGCTCATTTTGCTAATATAAAAATCAATATCATGAAACCGAGAAATAAGTACCATTCATTACTCCACTGCCAAAGATCCGGAGGCTGTACTTCAATCGGCTGAGCGGCGTCAGTACCATCGGAATAAGTCCATCGATGTATGTGCGTATCATTAGCATTGCTAGAGGTCTTCAATAATATGTTTTCGTAGACTTCAATATTTGCAATAATCTCATCTTCTGTCAGACTTGCTTGTTTTTTTTCATGATATTTGTCGATATTGTCAAAGTCTGGTCCAGGTGCATCGTTATAATCACCATTACGCCAACCGCCTTTCAGACTCAAATGTTGCTTTATGCTGTCAGTTCTTGAATTGGTTGGATGTCCAAGTATAAATTTAAGTTTGTTGCTTTGATTGAAAAGCAAAGTAACTGCTGTCACCAACGTCGCGACGCGTTTCATGCTCAATAGACATATCCTGCTCCCCGCAATGATTTTAAAAATGAGATATTACCATTGATAATGTGTTAGCAATATGTTAAAAGAAACAGGCAAGATTCTGATTCATAAAAAATTAATATCAGAGGTTTGAATTTGGATATGCTTAGTTACCTTACATACCCTCCCAAAATACCCACTTACTCTTCCTTCGTAGAAAAGCGCAGATCTGGTGATGGTGCTGAGTACTACTGCCTGATATCAAGTTGCCACTCATATGTTGACATTTGCTTATCCTCAAACAAGTGCAGCTTAAAGCAAAGAGAGAATGTTGAGTAGAGGGCAAGAATATAAAAATAATGTGCTCTTGTATTGTCTCGTACTGATGCAGAATCAGCATCTTTCAGCAGAATCTTCTGTCTTTAGGAGCTAGGAATAGGATGATTTGGTCCAAATAAAAATGTTACTGACCAGTTTCTGCCTGCTTGGTTGTTAAAAGAGTTCATTGGAGTTTAGCCTAATCCTGATATTGCTTTTATACCTACATAATACCTAAGCTACAAGGTCCTAAGTCATGTTTTCACCTTATTTTCACTTCTTAATTTCAACAAAACGTCATAGTGATGCATTGCTTCAAGAGTGCTCTTCTTTTTTTAGGCATGACAGAGTAGCAAATTTGTTTTATTTATTAAATACTTCATTCTGTACTCCAACTTTCACTCTTGTTTGATTTGCTTATATTTTTTTGGTGCATTGATACAATTATAGTATCATGGTGCTCTTTCTTTACTTTTTTCTATCAGCATGATAGTTTCTGCTAACTTAATGTGCAACAATAGTTCAATAAATCCGAACAAGGTATTTGATATGATACTTTCTATTGAGCTTTCTGTGATCTGATATAAGAAGCATTTGAAGCAAAAAACTTATTTTTAAACCTTGCATGCAGAGTAGTTAGTTGACGATGGCAGTATATTGGCATACAGATAAAATTTTAGCACCAAGTTTTAGACAAAAATTTTCAATTATAAACCAGTAAAGCTAACAAAGATGACAGAAATGTGCAATTAAGCTGGTTCAATCACATTTTTACTTAAAACTTAATGATTGAGACTCAGTTCAATTTTACTGGTAACAGAACAGAATTCAACCATATTTAATGCCTTGATTGCCACAAATCGAAAGATTTTACTACCTGAACTTGAATAATTTATAATTCAATTCCACCAAAAAACTTTTTAATTTAAAACAAGCAATATCATGACCATAAGTAATGAAAAAAATCTCAGTTTACAAACTTTCAAACAGAGGATTTATGCAAGATTGGTTTACATAGGGCACACTTGTGCTTTGCTGTTGTTATTTGTGAAAAGATGCATAAGGATTACCCTCAGTGCTGTGTGTATGTGCATTCAATATTACAAGATTGAGATATCCTTTTAGTCATTACTTTCTGCAAAAATTTTTCATTATAAGATTGCAATCAATAAAACTATTGCATCCATTCTAATTATGGGCCATTGTTGTCTCCTTGTCATTAAAGGTGGTCATAATAGAGACAGAGCTGAATAATAATAATTTCAGGTTATTTACTGCTCTAGTACCCAGATTCTGCCAAATTTATATGTTACTTTGAATTGACATGCACTTCACAAAATTATTTTGTCACAGCATTTTGAAATTTCAAGATGTAAGTTTGTAATTGCAAAGATATTTTATGCAGTCCTTGAGATCACCCTCATGCAGCCTGTATGAAATATTTTTACATTCTATTTTTCTATTCACTCTTCTAATCCATTGCTACATGTGCTGTCCTGCTAGTTCTGCTGCTGCGGTGCTGCTGGTTTTAGCTGTCAGTGTATCACTTTTATTGCATTAATATATTTACTTTCATATTGTATTTTTGTCTTCCGCTTTGTTCTATTTTTTTGCATTATAATTGCATTGCACTTTCATAGTGCTGCACCCTTCATAGATGACCTTCCTGCCTAGGTTTACTTTAAAAATTAATGGAAATGCTGAATATTTTTTTATTCTTCCCAAATGTTTTAATAAAAGCTTGTGCCAGGATCTAATATGTTTTTGCCGTGTATTGTATTTATCTACAATTCTTTTAGGGATTTGTAATTATATTGATCTAATTCGGTTTGCATGTGCAAGCTTAGGTTGAAAATGTTGACGAGATTCACTCTCGTCAGCACATGAATTAAGATTAATGAAATAGTATTAAATATGTAGTATCACTGTGTTATATTGTTCTGGTTTTCTGGTCTACACTTGATACGATTCGTTAGTCTTGACAGCTTGTAGATGATCAGACAAATGAAACAATTGGGCATACAAATTTTACAGGGATGGATTAAAGAAGATTAAATAAGGTATATTTATACAACCTACTTGAGACCTTTTCTGCCATTTGAAAGAACCAGAATACATTTGAGTTCAGAGTGTAATCATTTTATCAGAATCTTCATTTTCAATATTATAATGCTACTGATATGGTATAAAGAAACCATATAATAATAACAAAAATAGCTTTTTACAACAGTATATTTGAATTGACATTTCCTCAAAATTCTTTAGCAGTCAATAAATGTTGACATTGGCTATAGTGCTATCAAAAGGGCCCGTATACATTAGCACTGCAGAAGGGCACGTTAAAGCACCTAACATCGATTCCTATTCGTTTATTGTGGTCTTCAATTTTTGCATAAAAACCTAGTTTTATTTAAAGGCTAAAGATTATGGTGGAGGCATAAAATATCCTGAGATTTAAAGATTAAAGATGAAGAATAAAGAAAGGTAGTACCATCCGCATTCGATGTAATATTTACGCCCTTCAGTAGCAAATAATATGCATTCCCATACAGAATCATGCGATCATACTAGCAGTCATAAGTCCTTGCTCGATGATTCTGAAGCTAGTGAGAGGAGGTAATGGATAAATTTAATTATGGTTGAAATTTTCATTTTCATTAAACATGCGCCAGGTATTACTTTGCCGTCCGTGATTCGTTCATACATTACGTTGATGTTGAAACTGATTCCCATCAGAGGGCGATAAGACATGTACAACAGCTTGCCCCAGAGGCTCGTTCGCGATTGCCGCCATCTACTGATAAAAGACTTGACTTGGTGCAAAAAGGAATAGAGGTGAATACTGCTTTTATCCGTATTAATTATGCTAGTACTTCAAAATTTAAGTTCGTTCTTTTGAGCTCCAGAATAATTTCGATTAATTGATAGTGATAAAATATTTTAGACTGTCTTTCGGTGGTATTTAATTTTTAATTTAGGTGATGATTAGTTACTTCAATGATTTACTCACGGAATCTACATGAACTTTCGAAATTTTTCATCGAATTCTATTTACAGTCAAGCCCATATATTATGGTATCATCTGCAAAATGTATCTTTACTTATTCTTAATTTAGTAAGATTTTTGCCATTATAAATTGATAGGAAAACCAAGAATTCTTAGATGAAGTTATAAAACAAGTGGATTTCCACGCGGTGTTCCCTGTCCCCCCTCAAATGATGGACTTGGCAGAATGGCGAGCAAAATGTGCAAAAAGAAAACCTAGTAAACGGCCTTTCATTGAGCCACACAATTTCAGGTCATTTTCATTATGTAGTCATACACCAATAACAGCATGCTTATATTAATACTTTTTTCATCTAGACATCCTACAATAATGTTAATTAATTTTAGGGTTTTTTTTGAAACTGCAGTTAGTTTAAAGTATATATTCTAAGCTCTATCGAGTAAAAAAGTTGATTTTAAAAATAATTTATGCATTCATAAAACTTTCTAATATTGTTGCCTTACTTTAGCAGTTAAGTTTTCATTTTTTTCTTTGATAAGGCAATATATGGATGCATTAAAAGAGTGAAATTGGCATCATCAGATTTCAAATTCTTTTCTAGACAGAAATAATTATTCTTTTTAAAGTTGGTCTCTAAGCACATCAATCGCCTGTAACATCTATTGGTTAACCAGTGCAGAAGTTTTTTTAATCTCAAATTCGTGTTGCTTATATATTTGTTGCAACAAAAGTAAAATGCCTTTGAAAAGTAATGTAAGAGTCGAAATTTGATTGGACAGCTGCTTTTCTATAGTATATTTTGTTGGAAATAAGGTTTCAGTATCAAAATTCCATAAGTAGTTGTACGTACCCATCAGCATTAAAAAATGTGTCATTGATTTAATTTTTAATTTGCATTTTACATTTATGGCTGAAGCAAAGTTCGTAGCACCCTACGCCAGTGTGTACGGGATTGGTCATCAGAAGGTTCGACTGAAAGAGAGCAATGTTATTCTCCAATTCTCAATGAACTCAACTGCCTGTTACCAGTTAACGATGTTAACATAAATAAACAGGTAACCACTTTTTTTTATTCGCAAATACACTTTTCCCAAAAACTGCATGCATATGAAAATATATATTTATGTATTATAAGTGAATTTCTTTTCTTAGATGTATAATGCACAGGCTGAATGTTTTAATAAAGAATTTTTTCAGTTTGTTGTATGGAATTATTGTTTCACGATGAACATTACAAAATTATTAAAATTTACAAATGTGCTTTTAAAGAAGGAGCAGGGTACTATGGTTGATGTCTTGTGCTTAGAACATGATTTTATAGGCTTTTAAGTTGGGTTAGTATCACATTTAATATCGTTTTAAAATTTCTTGTTCCAACTTTCAATGTAATTATTTTTCAGAAATAAGCAAAATATTTATAGTGAAACCTGCTAGGTCGATTACCCCATTAACACCTGTTTGTTGAAATTTTTTAGAATGTAAACTCCTTATTTAGTTCTGATAAATATCTTTAATATGAACACATTTGCTTGTAAGGTAAACATATTTACACATACTAAAAAATCGGCTCAATTTTTCATACTCCAGAATATAGTTAAGTCAATAATTTCATGTCCATCGAATCGTAAATGAGAAAATTTTGCTGTATCAAGACTGCGTACAGAAGTAATTTAGACACAAGATTTGCAGAGTTCCATTTCAGTCTTTCAATATGGTCACTTTCTTAAAGTAATTATACATGCTTCAAACATTTCCATATACGAAAATGATGGAACATGATCTTAACGGAAAATTTAATGTGCTATAAGAATTCGATGCTGGATTATCTCTTCGCCGGATCTAAAAAGTATGGTCAACATTGCAACAATGTGGAGCATAAAAAACTAAATCTTCCCTCTGCCGAAAGCAGTCAAAAATAATTAAGACCTTGAGCAGAAATCGCGAAAAAGACTTATGGGAAATGTATTGGAGTTGGATGAAAGGCTGTTTCAGTGATTTAGTTTTGTGATCCTTGAAAATATTTGCATATAAAAAATATTTAAAACTGATTGGTGCCTTTTTACACATTATACATCGGAATAAATTTTATAATTGATTAAAGCCTCTTTAACCCGAACACCAACATTAACCGAACAGTTTGTCATTCACCACGGCATGTTCCACATAGCAGATTTCACTTTAGATATATATTCTACATCCTGACATCAACTATCTTAATATTATTATAGAATTTAATAGAAAAAATGGGAATGTTTGGAAGCACCGAAAATCGACCTGGTGCCTATTGTTAAAAATATAGTACTTATATCTACAGAGAGTTTTAGTACCAGGAGCTGGATTAGGGCGTTTGGTATTAGAAATTGCATCAAGGGGTTATGCTACACAAGGAAATGAGTTTTCCTATCAAATGCTTTTCACCAGTAGCTATATTCTAAATTACATGAATGGAAAGCAAATTACAATTCATCCTTATGTTGATGATACATGCAATATTGTGGGCGATGAAGATATGTACAGGTACATATGCCTTTCTTTATTTTTTATTCATTGTACACGCATTTGATATTCCATAAATCAATGGTATGGTTTACTGAATGATATATTTTATTTTAGAATAGCTTAGTACTGCATCAGTTTCCCTCTGCTGGTGCAAATTGTATCTCTCTTGGCATATGCTTGATTAACTGATAGTTTTGGGTGTAACCGATGGTATTAGCTTATGGGATACTGACTCTATAAGTATATGTTTGATACTCAATCGATTAGTCAGTTTTATTGCTATGCGCATGCATGTTCGTAAAGTACATTGTTTATAAACTGATGTGCTCGTATTCTTTTGGCCTATTGAATTCAAGAGGGATAAAAATTCCTGATGTGAATCCTGAAGAAATGCTTAAGGGCGTGCAAGAGAGGCTAAAGCCGGGTGAAATATTACAATTCAGCATGACTGCTGGTGAATGGATAGATGTGTATTCGAATCAACTCAACCAATGGGATTGTGTGGTGACGTGTTTTTTCCTGGTACGTTTTTTTTGTTAGATAATATAATTCAACTAGAGAGTTGATTTCGTTATTTATTTCAATGACTCTTTTTTGAGTATCGGTAGTAATGATGCATATAAATCGATTTTTATCATTTATAGTTGATATTCATCGAGCTTAAATGAATAAGGTTGCCTTGTGTTGCATCAATTTTTATTCGAATAGTTATTTCCCACATATTAATAGTATATACCACTTTTGATATATGTTTTTATTATGGTGTCAGCCTTTCAAGTGAAAAATGACGACCTGCAATCATATTTTACTTAACATCTAACTATAGGCAAAAAATTTCGATTCATTCAGTTACTCACATATACTGGCATTTATATTTATAGTATGCAAATTAAGGCAGTAGATATATATTTCGTTTATTGTCTTTTTTTCATTTTTAAATCCTTTTTTTAATTTAGGATACTGCGCCGGTCATAATGGATTATATAGAAGCAATATATAATATTTTAAAACCAGGGGGAATATGGATTAATTTTGGACCATTGCAATTTCATTGGGCAAATGGTGAAGATTCCGATGAGCGCTTCAAAGGTAACGCTATATATTCAATAAACTTTGGATGCATTAAGCTCGATTTTAACGAATAAGTGAAAAAGTCATGTTCCGCATAAATTCAGGTTCAAATTTTCGGATTAAATTTGTTTTTGTATAGCTAGGTAATTTGGTGGTCCTGACAATTTTGCTACATCCAAAGTTTACGATATTTGCACTGTTTTGCTGCCTGCAAAGAATCGCATTGGTGAAATTCCGACCCGTCATTAGGCCGGGTTTTATTCATGAATTTTAGCGTTAGTAGGCAAATTTAAAAATACATTTCAAGCCGATTTGTATTGCTCAACTAGATAAATCAGTGCATGCAATTGGATAAAACATTTATTGAAATTTTTACCTAATGCGAATTTCAGAAATAAAATGTAAATTTGAAGTGGTTTATATTCCAATTTGTGGCCCTCGTTGTTATTCTATAAATTTAGTCCTAAATTTAATAAATATACCATGTTTTGATTTAAGTATTGAAGCATTAAATGGTTTTAGATTTTTTATAGCATGCAAATTATATTTCTTGTGATTTGCTTGTCCAATCCATTACATTTTTATTAGTAGTGCTTTGTTGAGTCTTTGTCCGATTATACTTTTGAAATTATACTGTATAGATAACGCATAGAAAACTGATATTTTTTCTTACAGAATTGTTACTCAATAATTTTTCGAATATTTTGCATGAATTAATTATTCTATTTGAATTTGTAAAGTGTCCCCTGTGATATAAGAAAAAATGATCTAAAAGGCTCTTGATTAATATCCGTCTCTTTCCAAGGAGTTGAGCTTCTCCCAATGACTCATAATATAGCTAGCTTTATTTGTTTTCAGTTGAATCTACTGTCTGTGATGGTGAAATTTCTTTTTTTGAGGAGTTTCTTTACCATGGAGTAAAAATTTATTAATGGTGATAAAAATATCAAGTTTAAAATCATTGTAATAGATTGAATTAGATGATCAAATTAAATATCATAGGGTTCTACCATGGCCTCCTAACTATAAATTTTTATAACTGTAGATTCAACTCAAGTAATGGTAATTATTTCCTTCAAAATATACTTTCATACTTTGGATATCTCCTCAACCATAAAAAGTTATGCCAAAAAATTGGGTCATGAGTAGTACATGAAAGCTTTGTATGCAAAGTATGGTTTTTTTATTTTTTTCTATTCAGCATCAGTGGAGTTATCTTGGGACGAAATTAAACATGTAATTGGAACGTATGGCTTTGAAATACATAAAGAAGAGATTCGGGAAACCACCTATAACTGCAATATTGTAAGTTATTGATATTTCCACGTTGATTATTTTAAATTGTGCATGAGAGAATCGTTCAAATTATAAAAAAAGTATACTCTTGAAGTAGTGCAACCAAACTTCGATAAAATTCATAGAACTTACTGAATATGAATGGATATATGTCTTGGAAAATAAATCCAAACTATTCGTGTTAGCCATATATATCATGATAGGTCTATATTAGGGCAGATTTTCATATGTGCATACATATATACATATATTTGTTACTTTGGCTCATTTTAATTTATAATTTAATTATATTTCATAGTCTTCACGCAGTGCGGGGTTATCGTAGAATTGAGATTATTGAAAAGCCAATTCTTATTCTGATTAGTCGAGCATTATTAATTCTTCCAGTTGCATGAATTCAATAGAGCAAAAAATCTGTATATTTCCAGAATACATGCTCGAGTTATATGATATGCTATGACTATTGAAAATGTGAATGTTCTAAGGTTAATCAAACAGCTACAGCACCATAGTTACTAATTCTGGATTAAAAAACTGTTCTTTTAAGTTTAAACAAATATATGAAAGGCTCGCAAGTCGAATAGTAAAAAATTCTGATTAGGGGGGGACATTTTTATTGTGACTTTTAGACTTTTGTGGTGGATTTTCACCTTAAAAATTAATGATTAAAATTGTGATTTTTACAACGTTGAATTCATCTATCTTTGGCAGTGAACAAATACATTTGTTCTGTGATTTCATATAGTTAGTTTCCGATGCATCAAATTTGTCAAGACCACTAAATAAATTCATTGTACTCTTTATGTAAAATATCCAAAAATCTGAAAATGAGCGTAAACACAAGATAACGTTCGTTGCTTATTGTAAAGAGTGAAAATTCCTTAAAAGCAAATTCTCTACATCTGTAATTTGCAGTATTAGCATACAAATCGATGCAGATATATTATTTATGTTAGATGATAGTTGACTAGTAGTAGCATCAAGAGAAAAGGGCTTGATTTTTTATTACAATTTTTTTTCTCTTGCAGAGATCCTTGCTGAGGAATGTGTATCGTGCGATTTTCTTTGTTGCAGTAAAACCAAAAATTGAATGACATATTTTCTAGCTATTTGATGTGTTACAGCGGCATTTTGCAAAAGTATGGCATATATAACCTTATTAGATTGAACGTATTTCTTTCAATCTCAAACGATTTTGGATCGTTCTTCCATTTCATACCTAAGAAAGTGAAAGGTGTACATTTATCACTATAACTTGTTTCATTTTTTGGATCGCAATTTCACATCCTAAAAAATTTTCTGATGCACATATCTGAGCATGAATGCTTCTATTATGGAGTATACTTCATAGAATTGAAAAGCAAGGTGCTGTCAAATATCTTACAACATTAAACTGCATTAATACAGTGGCTTATGAATTGCGTCGCATGATAACATTAGAAGGCTGAAAGCAAAAAATTGACATTGACACAGGTGTCCTTCCGATTGCTAATTTTTTTTGTGAGAAAACTTGCCTATTCTTTCTTTTAGAAGATACCTGATGTGATTATGAAACATTGAATAGTTGAAATGAGTGTAGCGGTCTCTGGTAAATTTAGTCCAATATAAAACAGTGCAAAATTAGAATGTGTTTCGGAGGTAAAACTTATTCTGATGCTAAAAACTATAAAGTTAAAAATTGACTCAAAAAAGATATTTAATATTGCACCACATTTACATTGCTCGAAGACATTGAAAAGCATTAATCTGCACTGGTTAGGATCACTCGAGAGCAGCTTTAAGAAGCTTGGAGTCGAGTATGATTTTCTTCGCTTGGAATCACTATAAAGTAAGCTATCAGAAAACTCGTAAGCTCAAACATCACAGTGACTCTTACTTCTGTTGCCATCCTGATAGACGCCAATCGAATAATCTCATCAGAAATCCGAAAACATGAGTGTTGATTTTCGAAGAGAAGGAAAGATATAGGAGAAGAAAAAAATTAATCGCTATATTTGTATGTTAGTATAATTTCACTATTATGACATTCAAGGAAAGGACACGCATGATTAGAGGTGCATTGTTCTAAACGCGTTATCTGTATATTGTTACGCAAACTTTCACACTCGATGCAAAGGAAAATAAAGTTGATTGTTTTTTGTACATAACATAGTATAAAAGGCGGTAAACATTGCAGTTCAAAAACTGTTGAGTAGATTCAATAATAGAGAATAAACTAAGAAAATAAACGTATATTATATATTTCAAAATCATATTTGCGGCGCTTTCTACACTTAACCAACTAACAAAACTATTTTTCGTAGGAGTGATTATACTTTTGTGACTTAAGCTGTTTTCTGTATTAACCAATCTAGACCTTCAAGAAGGCCTTCACTAGAATGCACACTGCATGGCTTCATCAACACACTGGTCTGGCGTAGTTTACCAATTTGAAGAGCGTCATAAAGTTCGGCGTATCGCATAGCAGTGTCTACATCTTTCTTATTACACCATACCAATACAGTGCAATCCCTAAGGTCTTCGCGCCAGAGTATTTCATGGAGACTTCGGCGGGCAGCGTTTACACGAAAGCGATCTGTTGAGTCGACGACAAATATCAACGCATTTGCATTGCAGAAGTGCTGATTCATCAGTGATTCAAATCCATCTTGATTGCCTATGTCCCATAGCGTCAGCTTTGATTTCTTATACACGATAGACTCAACATTAAATCCCATTGTCGGAAGAGATCGAATCGTCTCACCGAGCTTAAGCTTATATAGAATAGATGTTTTACCTGAACCTTTTAAGCCTACCATTACTATACGGAGTTCATTTTTCGTGTTTACACGCAGGCGTGGTCGGGGAAGGGAAATTTTGAGATGCGAAATTAGTGCCTGTAACATTTCTAAGCGATAATTAATAAACGAAACTAATTTATTAAATCTTTTGATTGACACCTTGATGAATTCCAACGCTTCTATTCATTACTTTCAATGTCACTTTTATCGCTACTTCATTGTCCGTGAGTTCTTCGCATTGAATTAATGCAAAGGAACGATAAACTGTCGTTTAGAACGTGCATTTTAATAGCTCTCTTTCTGTAAATCATAGCGACTATTGAGAAAAGAGGACTTGTTGGTTGACCGCTTCTAGGAATAGACTAATTCGACGTTAAATTTGTCCCTCCGTCAAGTGTTGCAATATCTCAAACACTTTTATAAGCATACTGTTGCCGCATATATATTCGGAAGCAGAAAAACAGAAAAAGTAATTTCCAAAATAACTCGCGTCAGATAGATACGACAATATCTTTAACCTCATGACTTGGACACCTCATTCTATTGTTGCGTCATATATTCGTGTTTAAATAAAAAAGTATGAATGAATTTCTGCGTTCCACGCACGAAGAACTTTTAATAATCGCCTTATTCTGGTGAATTTGTAATTCAATACAACTTTTAACCTTTTTTTCATCATGCATTACGGAAACACGCTTGCTCGATTCTGGGAGAGCAGGTAAAGAATTTTTAAAGGACCTGGTTCTGACTTTGTCTTTCACATACAAGATATAACACAGATACCAAGATAAAATAGTGTATCAAGATGGCAAGTGGACAGGTCTTTTGATTTCGGTAAAAAAAGACCATTGGCCTTAAATATTGGCTACAGGAACGATTCTTCAACTGCATTCAAAACAATTCTAAGATTTTTAAGGAATTGTTTGATGACCGTTGCCACAAACATGTATTGTTCACCAAAATTGAATAAATGCCTGACCAATTAAAAGATAACTGTAACTGAATTCAGTCGGTAGGATAAGCTGCTGATGACCAAATAAAAATCAATTCCGAATATATAAATTTTGCTCCTTCACGAGGAATAAATGCATGTTGATTTGAATTGTTCATATGTATACCATGTCTACATGACCTGCACTACATCTGACAATGTATTCTAATTCTGTGCTCAAGTGTGCAAAATAATTGGTTGAAGCACTGAACTCCAGAATATTGATCTACAAGCACTAATTATAGGTAGCTTTTCCAATTTGAGGTGTTTCCTTAATTTGTGTGTAATGTTGTTTATAAGCCGGCCCTTGTTATGACTTGTAAGGGAAAGGGAAAAGTTAAAGCAGCAGGAGACGATAGATCAAGGAAAGTTGATGAAACAACGGAGATGGACCAACAGCAATAATAAAAAGGAACAAAAGAAATGAAGTGTAGTGAGTGTATGTTATCGTGTATTTTTACTAATAAACTAAAACACAAATGTGAAACATCAGAGAATTATTTATGACTAGCTTGGACTCAATAACTAGATGCATTCCCATTGGTTGATTTGTGGAGCATGATAGAGCAATATGGAACATAGAACATACAACGAAGAACAATGTAGAACTGGCAGATCTAAAGAATGACTGCAGTCCTAACAGCCCTCTACACTTGCCATTGAATAAACCCATCATGCTGTAGATTATACCTAGATATTGCTTCAACATCAAAATATATTGCACATAAAAATGGATCCCTTGTAAAAATTGACTTCTTTAAGTGATAAAAATTATTTTTTATCTTAATATCCATTAACTTAGCTTCACAAATTTTTTTGTCATCTGGAAGGGCTTTAACCAACCTTCATCTTTCCAATGCAAAGCATTCAATTTGATTTGGTATCAGTGTTTTATACATCATAGGCAGTTGCTAACAATGATTGTATGCATGACTCATTCGTCGATTATATTTTTTCTACAATAATTTGCATTTCAATTACAGTTTACGTTTGACTAGTGCATCAACATATCCAGAGTTACTTATGCTCGAATAGAAATACAACCAACTTTTTTGCACAAATCCATGGAGTTTCCATTTAAAATATAAAGGAGTTATTTTTACAAATTCGATTTTTATCTTGTAGCACACAGAAGTAATTGATCATTAGTTCAGAAATTTTAGTTGAAAAATTCCATAATTTTACTCCACAACAAACTGCCATCAATAATTATTAAATGAACCATGTCTAGCAGTTGAACATAAGTGCTCTATTTTAAACCATTAGTAAAAATATTAATATGATCATCTTACAGGCTATTTGAAAGAAGATTTTCTTTTCTGCCTTTATTGATCCTTTTCCCATGTTCAATTTATAAATAACAAAATCGTTATAACATAATTAAAACTTATATATTCTATAGAATTGTTTTTCTAATTGCTCAATCTACTAGTGAAGATCAGAAGAGAATGAATGAATGCGTCATGCAAGTATATGTTCATCAAAAACTTATGGTTTACATTCAGGGATATAAAGAGACGTACATTTACGAAAATAGATTGCATGATTAACTTCTCATGATAGCAGTAATAAATTCTTTCATAAGAATCGTCACATCATGAGAATTGTTGTATGAATTCAAGCTTCGCCGAGATTCAATTTGCTGCTTCTCTAACTCTTGAGCAAGCTCATATTCCTGAAAACATTAGATATTGTAAAAATGAATTCAATTGGAACAATTTCGGAGGTCAAGAAATGAAAATCTACTAAAATTTTTGTGCAAAAGGCAAAAGATATATAAATTTATTTATGCAGATGCATTTGCATGTATGAATACAAATAAATGTATAATGTATGATTTACCTCTGCAGACGCTCCAGTTTTTTTCACCTTTTCCAGTGCATGGATGAAATCGTCCATACGCAACGGTCTCCGGCTATTATTTTTCAAAAAAAGGATAAATTGAGCTTCTTAATTTCAGAAAGTATGCAAAAATCCCAAACAACAGCACATAAATATAGATACCCTTTCTAAGACAAATGTATAATTTTGTTGGAGTACACTCTTAATTTTAAGGTATAAAATTAAATATTCAGATTATTTGTTGAATATTTTTCCATATGCATACATTGAAAGTTAGCGCTTCTACTGCCTGCATGTATTTTGTATACTGCATCTAATAAATGACTTACTTTCTCGATGAAGGGATTGTATGATTATTTTCTCTAGCATCTCGAAGTAAATCCTGCATAGCCCTCACAACAGCAGTAGAACACATAGCATGTAAGTCACTTCCGCTGTATCCTTGAGTTAATGTACCCGCCAATACAGATAACTTCACATCAGCATCCAACTATATTTCAAATAAAAAGATATTAAAACTATAGAAATAGAAAAATCATGGAAAAATTCTTGTACAAGAATTTAGAAGTAGTAAATGAAGATATTTCACTAGCGAAGAGTACTAGAATTTGTAGAACCACATAAATCATGATTGAAAATGTATGAAAAGTAGAGATAACATTTAATACTAATTATAAAAGCCAAAACCTTACCAAATTTACATGTATACATAGAGTTCGATAAAAATTTGGCTCACATAGCAGGGAGCTTTTTTTTGTAAGACTCATGGTGATTAATTATATTCATTTCGGATTTTGACTCAACAAATAGCAAGGGATAATCTAAGAACAATACCAAAAAAATAGCTTGATGGAATCAGCATAAGTTGAGCTTTTCGTCATAAACAATTGCTGTTATCTATAACTGCATATTTCAAGAGTCAAGTCACATTTTAGTCAATCAGCATGATTTGCTAATTTTTTCAGCCAATGGTATCAATGTTGAACATTGAGCTGTAATTCAACCTGTACTGAACCAATCAACTTCATTTCTTTGACATAACTCTTAGATCTGCCCTTTCTATTGGTTAAGTCAAAGTCCGCAGTAACATTAAAATTGATATCCTACCGAACCCCCCCCCCTCCTGTAGCACAGATTCTGAAATAGTTCGTTATATATCACACTTCAATATATGTAGCAGTCATCATATATACTTATTAGGAACAAGCCAATGCTAGCTAATAGCTAGCAACGATGGTATATAACACTATACATCGTATCCAATTGCCCCGAGATCATTATTTCAGTAGAATATTAGAAAAAAAACCTTAGTCGAGTTAGAGCTAGACTGGCAATAATCTTTTAGAAAGGTAAAAAAAACTGTTAACCTGTTCATCTTTAAGCAGTAAAGCTAATATTTCAACTCTAGCTTTAGCATCTGGCAGAGCAACTTCAAACGATCGCGATAGTCTTCGCTGTATAGCACTGCAAACAAATAATAAATTATTGAAAGAATATAAATTTTATTTGAAACTTCAATTAAAACTATTTGCAATTTTATCTCAATAAGGAGAAATTCTCATTAAAGTTTAACAAAAAGTTTTTTTTGTTAAGCAATTTCTAGAAATGAACTCTCTGTATATAATCAATACTAAACATCTTGTATTCCACTTACTAGAACTACGACTCACAATTACAGTTCTAGTCAAAAGTCATTATCAACTAATGCTCATTTATACGAGTGCATATATTATATATCTAAATTGAAATTTACATATTATATTAAAAAGTCAGGTTATGTACGTTAACAGTTAAGTTTGTTACCCGTCAAGTGCTTCTGGTCGGTTAGTTGCAGCTAACACCATAACGCCGCTAGCCATAGAATCAGATAGCATCCCATCCCACAGGGTCATAAATTCAGTCTAATATTAGAAAACATACATGCGCAGATTTAAAACCAAATTTGAGTCAATATACATTTCATAAATTGAAATTTCTGGTTATCAGACTAGTAAAATTATATCTAACCATAAATAACATATGGCAATTAATAAGCAGACTGTATAGAGGTACATAAGAGAAAAAAGAATATGATATATACCTATGTTAAGACGGAATTTATGCATAAAGTTTGAATGATGATATCGCCAATTTCAACGCATTGAACAAATTTATCGACATGAATGAAGCTTCTGGACAGTTGAAGTTAAAAATCTACAGACAGTTCCTATTCTTCTAAGAATAATGATTACAAAACTAGAGTAGATTTGGCTCAACCTATGTCTTATCTATAAAGTCTGTTAAAGCTCTGTGCGAATGGTAAGTTCAGTAAAAATAGCTAGATAAAACTGCATATGGATAGTATGCCCAAGAATAATAGCTAGCTATAGCGAACTCGGTTGAAGGTATAAAAGACCGATATTACCTTCATGCACAATGATGCATGTGCATCAACATTAGTTCGAGTCCCCAAAAAGCAATCGACTTCATCGATGAATATGATAGTTGGTGATAGTTTGACTGCTAGCGAGAACACAGCTGCAACCATCTTCGTGCTCTCTCCGAACCACTTGTTCTGCAGCGTACTCTGCCTTAGATTGATTAAAGTCGCACCGCTTTCTTTTGCTATTGCTTTTGCAAGCATTGTTTTACCTATGCAAATGCACATAAATTTTCATTCCTAGCTCTATTATGTACAAACGTACTAGTGCAATATACTCTAAGGAGTTCTTAGGTCTTTGCTACAAGTAAAATTAAGATGATAACCGTAAGTTTTTTAAATTAATGATATGAAAAATAATATAATGAGAAAAATATTGAACTTAGTTAAATTAAGATAGAAACAAGCCGAATCAAATTCTAAATCTGTCAGAATTTATCCACATGAAATGCTATCAACGGTACCGAATACTGGTATCATACCAATATCTAGAATTTGGTTAAAGTATAGAATAGGCCACTAAACAAAAGATGAAATTTAAGAACAATGAACACATCATGAATACAGAAGGATTTGAACGGACCAAAACATATATTAGTGATCTTTCAACTCACGATGAGTTCATTTTTGCTGAAAGGTCGAATTTATAATAATTCCTTGTAGAGCTAAAAAATTGGAAACAAAATAGTAGCCATTATATAACTAGCAGAACTGAAAAGATATGTAACATTCATACATAATATATTTTTCAAAGAAATATATTTCAGCCGCCAAACTCCTTGACTTAATACCGAGTCTACATTACGTACCGGTACCAGGTTTTCCAAAGAAAAGTACCCCTTTTGGTGAGGCCAATAATTTACTACTGCCCCCAATAGATCGAAACAAATCTGGCCTTACCAATGGAAATAGAATCTCATCCTAAAATAAAGAAACTTCAAATTATACCACACATTTATAGTACACGTTAATATTATAATGCATACAGCATAAAAAATAATTGAAAAACAGACATTCTGGTCGACTATGTAATTCACCAAAGAAACCAAAAATAATGATTAAAATATCCCTATAAAAAAGAACAGAAATGCTATTGCTAAACAAAGCAATCAGTAATGTAATACTATTCAAGTCCTAGATGTGATGTTTTCATAATAAAATATTGAAAACTATTGATGCAAACAATATGAGAGCCACTGAAAGACAATCCAAGATTGAGAAGTAAAGCTAGATTTGAGTGGGGGAGGGTAGATATCGTGTTTTCAATTTACATAGATAGGGTCAATTTTCTGATGCTTGCATGTAAATTTATTAATATATATGATATCAGGACAGTACTTTCCAAAGTATAAAATATATAATTCTCGTTATAAAGCAAAAGAGAAGAAAAAGTACATACCCGTATTTCGTCTAATATAGACCCAAGTCCACCTATCATAGAGAATGTAGTATCGAGTGCATCGCGGTCAACAACGTCTTCAGATATCATTTTCTCATACTCATTCAAACTCACAGAATCAAGATTCCGCCCAACACGTTTCGAAAGTGCCTTGAATATACACAGAAAATCATTTTTTAACATAAATACTGAGTTAATTAGTGGTTAATGAAAGTATTACATGAGGTGAAGGTCTTTAGAACATAAATTTCAATTTTTCAGCTTATATTTAGAGTGTGGTTATCATTTACAGAATAATTCTGCTTGTTTCCAACCCAGAGAAATCTTGATATATATCATTTACTTATGATATTCCGTCTGTAAATTAGTAAGAAATAGCATCGGGACCAAACTTTCAGTAGTAATAAAAAATGAATTTTCATTGAGAAATGGCAAGAAAAGTAACTTTATTACATTGAGTAAGGACTGGAAAGGTGGTACTAGTTAGGAGATGTACACATTACTGAAGATTCATCAAGAAGGGTTCTACTGCACAATACACTATGTAGAAATTTTATCATTGACTCGGGATATATTTATATCATACAATTGATGGTAAACTATATCTAAGGCCCATGTACGAATGAACGGCTCTCATATAACTTACATTTTACTTCATTTTGCTCCATTTGTGCGCGTAGGAAAATTTTAAACATAGCAAGAAAGAAAAAGTTCGATTATAGTGTACATCTGTAACATATTATGGAACAGATAATTATGTTACAAAACGCAAAAGATGACTTTACATGAAAATATTTCAAACAGAATTTAACCTTGTTGGCAAAATATACCATGATATCAAATAATTCTGGCAATATAAGTGAATAAGCCAGTCTAATATGAATTTTTCTTCTGTTCCTTGAGTTGATGCTGAACACATTTTATTATGTTGTTTCATCCAGCATTTGACACCAAATCGCAGCATTATTTATAGATATAGATACAATAAAAAATCTGATAAATGTGCAATTTGAATAGTTAGCTGGATCTATTTACGGAGTAGCGATAAAAATTTTATGATTGATTATTACAAATTGTGCTTATCACTGCACTCACCAGCTTCGACTGGGCCTCCGCTGCTGCTCCTTCTTTTCTAACTCTACAATTCAAAATATAAATTCGCTCCGATATACCGAAAAATAATCCGAACAATGCGACGCATGTTTGTCCAGAAGCGTTTTATTGATTGATAAAGTACAACAAAACCAATACGGAAAAATTGTCTAGAGATAATGGAAATTTTCATCTGTAAGACTGATGATGAGCTCACCTCTTGATTATGATTTTGACTAGTTCAAAAGCTAATGCTGCAATCGCCGCATTCAGGATAATTTCTACCCACTTATAAAACAATTATTGAAATAGTTACAATCAATTCATATCAAACGCGTAAGAGAAATACTGACCGGAACTCCGCCTGAATTCTGCTTATCTTTTGATTTTACATCCATCGGTAAGGTAGCTTTCAAACCACAATTTCAATGCAAATCAATGCGAAGTTACGTTCATTGCCAATGTTACCATCATGATTTCTAGATTTCATTCTTTGCAGTATTAAACGGGTAAATTATGTGATCCGAACTGTAATATTATTATTTTCAGTTTTCAAACTATTGTGTTCAATCAACATTATTTACCATCATTAAAATAATTTAACATACAAATGTGTGCTTAAAGTGATGGAGATCATCGAGCGTATAGTTTCGACATATTTGTTTAAGTTTTTGTTACTGCTTCATTTTGTTGTCGTTGTAACACCGTTTAATTTGAGTTTGTTGAAGATTTTGAGCATTAAGAGTCTAGACTCGGAGTGCGTTGTTGACTCAAGGCATAAATACAAAGAAACATTTCAATCAAGGTACCAAATAATATGGAATAGTCGCACCTTTTTTTATTACGCGAATGAAGTTTACATCGCGCACTTATATTTTTCATGTATTTTCAAATTAAGAGCTTGGAAAAATTATTTAAATTATTTACTATATTGTGGAAAAAATGGATTATTGAAATTCAAATGTCTTCAATATAAGTTGCAAAAATGTTGCACTGTAAACAAAATTATTGTTAAACACGAACAGTAAAAATAAATCATTGTAAAATAAATGATTGGGTTTATTGCATTAATTTTGCGAAATTTTCGTTAAATCTTTTGTACCTTCAGTGTAATGCACGATAAGTTTTTCACTTTAAAATTAGACTTGTTCATCTTGGTACAGTGTAACGTTTATGGCCCGATGGTTAAGATTCATACGATAAGTCCTACAAAAATTAAATTAATAAACGATTGCTTATTGCCCTGTGAAATTGCACGGAAATGAATGATTGCTGTTCAAAAATCTAAAAATAAAGTTCTGCTTATTTCAAACTCAGAGGATAAATTACTGGTTCGTCGCAAATAAATTTTTTTCCAATAATTATGTTTATTAATTTAGATAATTTTTTCCCCGTCCTGTTTCTAATTTTCACAGTAAATCTAGATTATTGTTTTATTGAATTATTTCATTAGCTTCATCACATTCCTTTATATTGGTATGATGGATTCAGAAGAAAAATTTGATATTACCTAAAGATAAAAGTAACAAAGGCGACAAAGGTGAACAACCATATTTGTACTTCGTTCATTTACGCAGTCACAAATCAGTTAGTGCACCGCTAAGGGCAATCAGAGAAAAAGAATTTGGAGCAATAAATGTGGAAGCCTTTTTGCTTCAACAAGGGGCTGATCCACTGGTAAGAGGGTTCTGTGTAATATTGTTGCCCGTACTGGTTAGAGAAATATATAATAATAAATTAGGTAACTGAAAGGACCTCAGTTTTTAATATATACATATATATATATGTATATATGAAAGAATTTATTTTTCCTTGAAGAAAATTGAAATATGATTTATTTTATTCCATTCAACATTTTACATCGTTCATTTTCAAAAAAGACAAAAGCATGTCATGTAATTCTGGGCTATATAAAACCTTCTTTTGCCAAAATTTTCTTAAAAGAAAAAATGTATAGGAATTGAACGTTTAATTTTGAGATAGATATTGTAAGCAATTCTCAGTCTTTGTATATCAGGAGGAGCTTAAATTGCTTCGAAGCGGACTGGTGGCTTCATTAAAAGCAGCTGATGGACAGAGTGCAGTTGCTCTTTATACTATTGCTAGAGAAAAAGGTAGGGGAAATTAAAAAAATAAATTTCCAAATTTGCTGAAGCAACAAGTAATAATAGTTCAATTCGATTGGTCGAATGGAAAAGGAGAAGCATGAAAAGTCACATGGAATAGAATAATTAAAATGCATCAATTTCTAGTTATAGATTTGACTTTTTGGTTATGTTAGATTCTTTTTTGTTCATTATTCGTGTAATTTGATAGTATCCAAATACAGATGTGCATATATGATTGCTACAATTCACTTTTACTCACAAAGAATCATAATAATCTTCAAAACTTTGTACATTTTTCCCTGTTATTTTAGTTTTTTTGTTTACAATGCACTATGCACAATATTTTTTAAATACCATTTAAATTTTTGAAAAATTGACGTTTTTCAATATAGGATATTCATTGCCGAAAGATATATATAATGGTATAATTAACCTCTGCGGCGATAGCACCCGCGTTGCTATTGGATTGCAAATTTTGGATCATATGCGGGGTAATGTTTTTTCATTATATATCTATAAGTTATTGGTAAACATTCACATATGATTCAATTTTTTAAACAAATATTATTGTATGGTTGAAGATACAGTTATCATTGACAATTCATACCGATTCAACCACGTGAAATGTAAAATTTATATGGTTGACCATAATCCAGATTACAATTGATTCCTTCATATGAAACAATTGCTGTAACCTATGAGTATTATTATTAGATTTTTTTCTTTTTACTATTGCATAGACGGATAACTTTTTGTTGAATTGATTTCCTTAGTTCAGCTCTATGCTATCAGTTCCGAGTTTGTTCCGCAAGCTCCAAAATTTTTTTATCATTAAAGCCTCCAGCTGAAATTTTGACGCATTTATATATTTCATTAATTTGTGTAAAGAAATGATAGAGCGTATGCATACGTTTTGTAATTACAGATGCAGGACATCGACCTCAAGAAAATAGCTATGCCTTTTTGATGAGGGAACAGGCTAGCAGGGGTGCATTTCATGAGGGAATAGCGTTATTGGATAGCATGATTAAGCAAGGATTAGTCCCTAGATTAAGGACATATGCGCCTCTGCTTCATGGTGAGAGAAAGAAAGTGTATATGTATGCATACTGTAATTGGAGATTATAATTTTGTAACTGATTTTCCAAGTACAATAAAATAATTGCAAAGCTGGAATGCTAATATTGTTGAGAATGTGCATTATATATTTTAGAGGACTTATGCAAGGGGGTAGCACTAATAATTTCTAGTTTTATTATACTTCTGTCTATATTGATGTAAACTTGTGCACAGTATGATATGTAACTAACCATTGTTTGAATCGTCAGTTATAAATTGTGTTCTAGAATAATTCTAAAGTTGAAGTATGATGCTGTTTCTGCATCTGAGCTACCGAATCATCGAAAGTTCATATTACGTATGTGTTTTCTATTACACGAAATGAATCAGCGTGTCAATCTTGTACGTATGGAAATTTGTAGGTCTCTGTGATGTGCCTGATATGAAGCTGGCATGGGATGTATGGGAACATATGAAAGTACACAATGTTATTCCAACGCCTGACTTTTACATTTCTATGATTGCCGGAGCAGCAAAAAGTGGTGAACTGTGGAGTACAGTTCAAGCAGGTAACTACCTGTCTATTGAATTCATTACTTTTTGAACTCTGGAGTTTGTGTTAATAAATATTTCAGGATATTTGTGCATATGAGAGAGCTTTTATTCCGATCATAACTGGAACTCTATTACTTCTTTTAGACTTAATAGCTGAAAAAATTTCATTTAAATTTTTTGCAATTTTCCCATAAAAAATTATTAGAAATTTTCAAAACTGGTAAATAAACATAATCTTTGATTCAAAAGTCAATCCAGAATATTTAAGAAATGATTCCTTCAAATTAGGGATTCAAATCCACATTTACAATAAGTCCGCCATAACTGACAGCTTTTTAATTGAACTGCCATGACAGTAAGTTAGCCAAAAAATCTTCAATGTTTTGTGGTGTTGGACACTTATAGCAGAAGCCAATGTGACACAATTATTAGCTCTAGGACAAGTAGTCTGAACCCAGCAGAAGTCTCATTTTTTAAAATGATTATTTTAGGTAAAAGTAAAGTGGATAGGTCATTGGTCAGAGCACATGCCTAATCTCACCATTGTCGTTACATGTAATATGTCGAACATGGCTCAGTTCTTAAGCCGCTTTAGAGCTTTGAAGTCTATCACCAAAGGAATGGAAAGGTCGATTCAAAGTTTTTTCGTAACGTTTCTTATGCAGATGCTAACTTTCAAATTATGAAGAGCTCTTACCGCCTATTTTTCATTGCTTTTGGAAATATGAAATAGTTTCAAGTTATTCGATATGACTTTTTGCACAGATGAAAATGTACAGTTTCGTTTTAAAAAGTTATTGTTTGATTGCTTTTTAGGATTTGTGGATGATCTTTTTTGTCAGCTTAGCTATGAAACATTTGAGTTGACTACTGATTTAATTGAAAAACTCAAAGAGGTGAGAAGATGATTTTTCGGCGAAAGTATAGAATATTCCACTGAATTATTATTTATTTTTGTTAACCATTTAAATTTTATTCCATTAAATTTCAACAAAAGATACATTATTTCTTAAATTGTTTTTTAGCGGCCTATTCTACACTTTCACTGATTTTCTTACATTTCTGCTAAGTTTCTTTATATTGAAGCATTTTGACAAGGGCATTAAATCATTTTTTAAATTTTCTGTCATGCATTCTAGAACAGTTCTCAGCAGTTCACAGTTATATAAACAGTTCAGGTAGTACATGAAACAGCTTAATATAGTAATGTTTTGTAGGAAGGATACATATTAAACAGCTTAGTATAGTAATGTTTTGTAGGAAGGATACATATTAAACAGCAACTAGTAGGAGCGAACTACAGTAAAACTGATGTAGAAAGTGTAATGTTGGACAGCACAATCTAAAGTCAATTGGATTCGTTCAATTAAACCTACAATTCGTTTTGTACGTGTGATATTTTTGCAATAGTTATAAATATGTGTATACTGAGCTCTGAATTTTCCATGTGCAGTTTTTAATTTATTTTTAATAGGCATTTAATTCTGGACTGGAATATCCGATTGCCTCTTTGGTTACAATTGATAACTCTGGCTATGGGAAATGCCCTTGCTGTGGAACTATTCTTGAGGTAAATGCTTGTGCAATATAAGCATTATTTCTTCTTGTTTTTTAGTTTTTTATTGGTATATTGTTCTTGCATCAAAATTTTACAAATAAGCCTATGTCTTTGATAATTTTGAAAGGACAGCAGTATTTCTATTATTAGCATCAAGTTTTTTTCTGAACAATTTTTGAAATTAAAAAATCAATAAGAAAAATGAATAAAACAGAAAATATACATTTAACGAACACTGTTGAAAATATCTGTAATACGGCAAGTGATTTTTTTGGGGACTATTATATGGACCGGAGAGTAAGGAAGGATGAACAAGCGATGGTAGATATTACCTTGGCTTGGAATTTTTTCAGTGATATTACTTCAATGTGGAAGTATACATATGGGAAGAATTTTTCTGTCTTGATTTGGCGCTATAGGCTGTTGGATTGACTTGCCGAGAAAAGGAAAAAGTACGAAATACGCTGATAATGATGGCTTCCGATAAGAAGTATACGAATGCAACTCTAAAGGAAAGGTATACATATATATGCTTTTTTTTATGCATGTGTTTAGATAACATTGATATGCATGATTGTACAAGGTCAATAGCTTGCATCGTAGCATTCATCTAACAGCTATGTCCAAAATACTCCTTGCAACATTTTTTGTATTTTTTCGCCTAAAAATTTTTATTGTCATTTCGACCGATAGAGTCTCCGAGCAAGCATATACATTTTTAAATTTATCAGTAAACTTTAAAAAAATCACTCCAAAACTGAAAATGACCTGTTGGGATGGGGAAAAGCTGGCCAGCAGTTTCTTAGGGCTGAATTTCTTTCATTTCTTACTTTGATATTTTGCCTTCAAGTTTCTTAAGACCTTTTTCTTAATGGTGGCTTTTAGGTATATTGTACGAGTTTGACATTAACTGACTCAGAATGCAATAGCATATCAGATTTAAGCTGCTTCTATTTCAATGAGTAATTAAATTCAATTTTTGACTATTTGCATGGATCTGTATGAAATTTTAAAATTATTTTCATTTTAAATTTATGGAAAAATCATTGAAAATAATTATATTTTATACCTTTAAATCATTGGGTGTATTATTCTAACTGGTAATTCAAAACCGAGAATGAATTGTTAAACAATAACATAAGCCAATCGTATTCGTTAAAAAGCTCACCTATATTGCTATTTTCATTTTAAAATTTTCTGCTGAAAAGATCACCATTCTTACCTTTTTTGTTCCCGAAAAGTCTCTCTCTTGCCTATTTTTCTGCAAAAGGTCTACATTTCCCCTTTATTTAACATATATTTAAAGGCATCTTTTTTGGCCACTCAATTTTTTGCTACAGAGAAGGTGAGGATTCGTTGCAGCTAGGTTCGTTGGAGGACTTTTCAAAGTGGTTAAAAAACAAAGATTACTCATTTACTGCTGTTATTGACGCTCCAAATGTGGCCTATCATTCACAAAATTTTCCGGGGGGTTGTTTTCAAATGGAGCAAGTCGATGCTGTGGTTAATAAACTTGAAGCTCAAGGAGAAAAGGTAACATTTTAATGTAGAAATTGTGATTTATTCTTTTGAGCACTCGTCTCATGGAATTGAGGACTTTACCAAATGTACAGGCTAAAACAAGAGCTATATTTGAAAGACGAATTTGATTGAGATTGTACGAGTTGAGTTACTGACTATTATTTTCAAGATCTATTAGTTTCATAATTGGCTTAAAAATTTGTACATTTTTTTATTTCTTGAAATTTTTCGACACTCTAGTTCACCAAGTTTAAGCCTATATGATTGATATAAGGCGAGAAGCTTGAACGTGATTCAATCAAGTTCTATGTTTCGGTATCGATATTTGATTTGACCTAGCTATTGGTCAGGTCGAAATTTGCATGAATATTAGTATCCATGGGTAGTATGGAAAAGTTTCCTCTGTTGTCCACGAAAGGCATGTTAACTGAGAAATAGTATTACCGAATAATGGATGCCTCCTAAGGAACTATAAAACTGCTTATTTAGAACTCAGATCATATTTTATAATACAATTCAGTTCATATTTCTCGGCACATATCAGTTCATGTTCCCCTCTCCCCCTCCAACAAATATATTATGAAGAAATGTTAGATTTTATTTGAAAAATTGCTGCAAGTACTTGCTAAGTTACTGAAAAGCCCAATTTCATTCATCTTTTTCTTAAAGGTTATTTATTTCTGGCTACTAAATTCTTTGAAAGGACTATTTTTTGTCGTTTTTGCTTGGCAAGTAAATTATTTTTCTGGCCACCATTTCAGTTTGAGCACAATTTGTCCAAAGTTGCAGTTTTAAATATTCATATTTTTTGTTCCAAGAAATTCTTCCTTTATCTTTTATTTGAGATTGCATTGGCATTAATGCGCTATACATCGCCTTAAATTTTTGAATTAAGCATATGGACTAACTTCTTTTTTGTTCAATAAATTTATATAAATACTTAATTGGTTTATTTTCTTGTTATAAATGTTACTAGTATTTACTTGTCAATTTTGAAAATGTTTATCGGTTAATTAATGATTATATATATATATATATATATATATTTAGGTTTTAGTGGTGTGCCCTGAACGATATTTACGGCCAATCATTCCGAATAGCACTCGATTTGGCAGACTTCAAAGAAAAAGAACAGTGCTCTCTGAAAAAGCTTTGAACATTATCAAGAGCTGGGAAGATCGGGGTATGCTCTACCGGTACATATATTCATACAATTAGCATAAAAACTTTTGATATGGTGTCTTGTTGGTACACGATTTTGTAAATATGAACTTGACATACTTACCATTGATTAATTTTGTTTGCATTTGTTTTCTTATATCCTATGCCTTTGTTGAGAAGAAACTGTTTAACAAAGGGCTATGAATCAGTAGCTATATGCATTACATTCAAAAAGCTGCAATTCTGTAGTTGGCTTATTTAAAATGGATGAAAAGTAACGTATTCCTATCCGTTATATATCATATAAGATTTTACAATCAGTGCATACATCATTTTTGTATTGCATAATTAATTTTGCTTTCAAATTTCAGGTGTGCAAATGCGGTTAATGACGACTGGTATTGGATGTATGTGACTGTTGCTTTCGATCAAGTATCATCAATAGTTATAAGTAATGACATGATGAGAGATCACCATTTAGCACTATTAGAACCTACGCCTTTTATTCGGTGGAAACGTACACAGGTTTTTGTACAAAAAATTTTCATTGGTATACTTGAGTTATTATTTGGATATAGGATAAGATGTGGGCATTTCTTGCTGTCTTCCACCAAACGTAATGCCCATAGGATTGTATTCGAACTGTACCCACCATAGTATAGTTTTATTCAAATAGAACTCTCTGAGTGTTCAACTTAAAAATTGTTGTTGATAGAGCATATAGATAGCAAAGAGATGAAAATAAGAAAAGATACTTCAATGCAGAATTGCTCTAGAAACTTGTTCTTTTAGTGCATATTCAAATAATGGCTAGTACATTTGATAGTATACTAGATGAGTCTGCATGAATATAAACATTTATATGACTAGCGATAGCTCAACATATCAAGGTGCATAATATAATTTTATGGTACAACAAAAAAATATAAAAGAATTGCCTTTTTGCATATGTTTGTTCCGCTTATTTTTAATGAATTGACGTATGCATTTTTCTACAGCAAGTGCGTTATACATTCCCCAAAATCATGTTGGAAGGTTCACAAGAAAATCCTGATGTCATTTTCTGTAAAAAACTGTTATTTACAAGGGACATACAGGTACTTTATCGGTTTCTTCATTTTATCTGTATTTACAGCAGATGGTTCATAGAATAAATTTACATCTAAATTTATTTATAATTTGGATATGCCGAATTTGTACGTGCCACCGAAGTAATTCGTAATGCCTTGTTGATTTAATATATCCGAATTTGCTTTATCTAGCTTAACTTTAATTGGAAGTTTACATTTTTCTGATCATTTTAAACTCAAAAAGTATTCGACGGCGTATGGCATTATTATATATTTAGTTATATTTACAACTTAAAGTATCCATACATTCTTATGCTAATATTGATTTTTTTAGTTGAGTGGAGATGGAATATGGCACTTGCCTAAAACGGAACCCGATGATTTGAATCAAAATATATCATCAGAAAGTGTTCAAGATGAAATCAGTGGTACAAAAATAGAAAATGAGTGCCCTCAAAAAGAGTGGTTATGCATAGATATTCCACATGGACTCAGACAGTTGGGACTTTTAAAGAAAAAATGGAATGTTAAATCATATTTGTAAGTGCTTGAATTTTTTGCTATCATCTGATATGAATTATAGGATACCAGCCATTATCCTTCAAAAATCAAAATGAAACCTCCTTTCTATTTCATTACATCATCTATATGACTCTTGCTATGATTCACTTCATTTCTGTAGAATTTACGGATTTCTAGAAGCATTCAAATGCATATAATTTTTGGAAACAAAATATTATACGTGAAACTGCCTTTTATATTTGTAAAGTACCGAATCCTATGTTGTGTTCGATAGTGTACGTACAATTCCTTTTTAACAAATCTCAGGATGCATTACATTACATTTCGGCATGTTGGAAAACCCCCAAAAAGTAATTGACAGTTATTATCCAATAGATTTGAAACAAGTTTTACCCCTAGCTGACAAGAAAATGCGAAGCGTTTCAATTCATTCTCATGCATTGATGGATCCATAAAAATCTCAGAGATAAGAGCGAGTATCATAAGTCGAATTCAGAGACGCAATGTATACAAAACGATGGTGCAGCAATTATAACTATGTAAACTCTCAACTAACGGGTGAAGGAATATAGACAATGAATTGAAGGGGGCCGTTTTGATCACATAATATAACCGTTATGAGAAGATATCAATGGCATTGAACAAGAGTATTTTATTAAATCTTCAATATCAAATTTGCTGCAATTTTATGATTCCAGTGGCAAAGATATATGCTCCAAGACGCTGTATCCACTATGGTATTTAGATTATCTTCACGTAAGTTAAACGATCGTAAACATTCAAAAATGCAATAGAAAAACCGAAATTTGTGAACATTTATTTATACTTGGCTCCTTATGCAGAGTCGATGAATCGGAGCTTTACAAATGTATTTACAAGAGTTTAACGATCTTCATCATGAATACCACCATATCGAGTCATTTCTAATCAATGTGCTAGGCATTAAGGCCGTTTAAAGCCTTAACAAAAGGTAGGGTTAGAAGCGCAGTATAGAGCACGTCTTTTGAAGAGAATGACGAGCCTAATAGAGCAATCACTGCCCCAGCGACTACTAGAGGGCCAATGTTGTCAATCTCCGCTGATTTCGTTGTTGATTCTTCAAGGCTTGATTCATCAGGGTTTAGTAAATTATTGATGGAGCCTTTCCGGCGATCTTCATCATTATTTACTTCCATCAAAACAACAGCGGTTTCAAACTTATTAGGTGGAATTCGTGTATAGGAGCGTCTTGTGCTAGAATTTGGAGCAACATAACGTGCTGGGGCTTCTGGAATCAACGCACCCAAAGTTACGTTAAGTGCAGAGATCGTCGATACAAAAATCAAACAGTGGCGAATTTTCATTCAGTACGCTATATAAAAAATAAATTTATGTTCTAAGGTTCACTCTGTGGGATTATATTATGTTTGATGTTTCGATAATAATCAATATATCAGCTATAATTAGCTTTGTTGAATACATTCGTGTACTATGTTGAATTGAAGTATATGTGTCGTTTGGAGATTTGCTACAATACGTCGGTCATAGAGCCAAGTTTAATGCATTCCCAAAGGATGAGACGTCATAAAACTCCATCAGATCTTACCATCCAATCAGAATTTACCTATATTTCTCTCATTGGCTTCTTATCCATGCACAGAAGAAAAATTTATTCATATATTGTCCGTCATCAAAAAAGGTTCAAAAAAGTTTGAGAACAAATAAAAAATTTCTGATAAGCCAGTATATTACTTAACTGGTGATCCAGCAATTTAATAATCATTTTATTTGGATAAAATATCATAATGAGGCCCTCTTTAAAATTAATAAAGCTAAGGATACTTTTTCTCAGCGCAGCTACAATTACACGATTGGATGGCGCGTTTCTATCTTTTGTTCCGATTCCTCTTTCATATCGACTATGCAAGGCCGATGTATCAAGTTTAATAGATCGTTTATCAAGCACTACAATGAAGCAAGATACTCATGTCCAGTATAAAAAACTCGTTCCAAAAGTCTCTGCAAAGCGTTCTACTATTGATTCAGATATGATACGTCGCTCAATTCACAAGCTGCCGCTTCAAAGGCTCGTTCAGTCACGCACACTCTATAGACTAAGATATGAGCATAGGACAATTGGGGACCTAAGTTACTTGTATCAATTAGCGACACGATTTTTAAAGCTTTACCTCGTCAAACATGCCTTCTTGATCAAATCCGTGACATTTATTTTAATAATTGGGGTGATTGGAGGCATTTTCTTTGGAGGAGGCCTTTGTGCAATCGCATCGTGAGAGTTTTGCTCCAAAATGCTTTTTGCTGTTTTTTAAATTTTTGAGAATGGATGATGGAAAGATATATTTACATGAATAGCCAATTTTGATAAGAACTCTGAATGCATGTTCAGCCTTGGCAAGTGCCATTCATTGCAAGACTTCCTTAAATGCTTTTCGAGATGCAATTTCTTCCCATTTTTAATCTTGGCGATACTTTACGTAACATTAAACTGTGCAGTAGATACTGCTTTTAAATACAATCATGTTCTAGTTTTAGCAGCATTTTACATCCCACATGTTTTTTGCGTAATTAATTCTGAATAAATGATTTATAACTACTGCAGAAAATATTGAAAATTTAAAATATTTTCTAATTTTTTGGGCTATGTTTAAATCTATCATCAGGGATGAACGGTCTATGAAATATATATCCTTTATAAATATTTATTTTTGTCGTTTCATATGCAGCGTTTCTGTTAGTGATGCCACTGTAGGATTGAAGTGAGAATTTTAATATTTACATAGAATCAGTACGAATTAAATATATTTAGATTTTATTCATTTTGAATTTCAGTTTGTTTTCCTACTGTCATCGTTGCATAAAGAATTGATTTCGATTACATAATTGTTATACTATAAGAGCAAAACAAAGTAAAATGAAATTAATTTATATTCTTGAACTTTTGCTTTTGAAACAACTGAAAAAATCACCTTGCAACGAAAATTGAAACGTTCATGTCCTACTCCATTTGAAAGTGAAATGACACTTTTATTTATTGGTACTCATGAATCAATAGTCATAAATATATGTATATCTGATTTTTAAAGCATGAATGCTGCAGCATAAGGCCAAAATTTCAATATAGCTATGCAATGAAATTATTTTCTCTGATTTTATTGCCATAAATTAGATTTCTGCGGAATTATGTCCCTAACGAAAGGTCACAGCTGCAGATGAAACCATAAACTATTCTTTTTAAATGAATACTTGCAAAATGTAGTGTGATCTTTTGTTTGAGACTAAATTTTGGGGCTGCGACAGAAATAATTCTGCGAATTGCTTCATTGCTACTAAACTAAAGCAGTAACAAGTTCATCCATATGTCCATTAAACTTTACAGAAAATGATCGTTGTATTAAGTAAACATGAAATGTTATTACTCTGATCTTGAAAATCAGTGTTAAAACTGAAATATTTTTGCACTATTTTAGATTTGAGAAATCAACTAACTAAAATTTTTATTGCCCTCACATTTGAACAAAACAAATATCATATAATAATGCATATTCTTCAGCTTTTTCAATGATGCCACCAGCAGCACTGCTGATGCATGGCGCAATGTTAAGACTAAATTTATTTATAACAAATGCGTTGCATTGAGATTTTCTGCTAGAATATTTTCCCCCAAAACTGCATAAGTCCAGTTCGAATAATAAATTTTATAGTAAGAAAAAATCAATGAAATAAAACGGTCTAAAATTAAGATTAAACTGAAACTAAAAGAATCTACTAGAGCAGACAAATCATTAAAATATATAAGTATTTTACATCCAATTTTTCTTATAGCTATTTGCATCTTCAATGGCGAATTTGGGTCTAGTCCCAGGTGCTGCTGCTCTTTCCTCTTCTTTCCACATTTTGGCTTTTTTTGGTGCTTTACCCGTTCCAGTAAAATCACGCCAATTTCCCATGCGTTTTTCGCGGCCAGCCTCTTCATTCCACTGATGGCATATATACAATATACATAAAGTTGATATTCCATAAATTGATTGTCCACAAGAGGAAATATTCTATTATTTGATAGCTCGACACTCCCCCAATTCCGTCTGCTGACGTTTATGAATATCTCTAATCCCACATATTTGATGAACTGATTGCTTTTGGTGCAGCTGACAGTATTTTTATATGTATACAGAATTTGAATATTGCAGATATTCCAAGTATTTTCAATTATAACTTATAACTATATCACCTTTTTCTCTCTCTCACAGGTTGCTTTAATCTTTTCCTGCTCTTGATCTTCCTGTACGTTGAATACAAACAAATGTAAATTACATGTATGACTCATAATACGTTTGTATACATTCATATATAGTAAACTTCGGATATAGTCAGGACTGTCGAATGAATTCCCCATGACTAAAATTCCTCATATCCAAAAATCTAAGACTTAATTTGGCGTAATGCTTATTCGTTATTTCTGAAGTAGCAAACAGGCAAATATACATATGTCTTAGAATGTATCAATGTATGCATATATGTATTTGTTACCTTACCATAGCTTGCTCCCGTTGCTTTTGCGCCTGTTTATGCTCGTCAATTTCCCGCCTTCGCATTTCAATATTTGCAAACTCTTTCATCACAGCCTACGAATCCATGAAATTCAAATTCAAACTCTCGAAATTCGATTTTTTTGCAAACCGAACAATACCAACACTACCCATTATAACTGCTACAATACCTATATGATAATAGATATGTGCATTTTGTCTAAAAAAATAACTTTTATTTCGATTACTGCAAAAAAACAAAAATTTCAAAAATACTAAAAGAAGGCAAATTTAGGGTTATATTAAGGTTATAATGATCTAACTTTTGAGTGTCTTTGCCAACAAAACGGCAAGTGTTCAATGCCAGATATACGTGACAATGATTAAAATACGCACTTTTCGAGTATGAATTTCTAGAGTGCCGAATTCAGTATCGATGGCTTGTTTGTTCATCCCTTTTGCTGCTAACTTTGCCCTCTCTTTGGCAATTCGGGTCCGAACAGCTTCAATAGTGCCTTCACTAAGCTTCTTCCTATCCTCGTCCATAAGCGTTTGATAAGCTTTTTTCACTTCCTGTAAGCATACACGTATCCCCACATTCATGATGACATATAGCATTAGAGATCATAAGATAGCAAATATACTAGAAAAATCAAATTTGAGGCAATATTCAGTACTACTTCTCATTTAAGCTTACATAGCGACTGCAAACTAAGACCTGTATAAAATAGGGCTTTAGTAAAACCAATATTGCATATACGATATCTTCAATATGAAACGCAGCTCTCAAGTACACACAAATAACTAAAGAGATAGCCAATCCATTGATCATAAATTCAGCACTACTTATTTTGACTTGCTCGGCCAGAGAATTCACTATAATAATTAGTTCTAGAACATTTGAAGATGTAAACCTTAGTGTAATTCACTGCCAATATTACCCTTTCCCTCATCTTTGTAGGCCTTTAATCTTTGAGATTCGTTACATTTAAACTTTTGATAATAACCTTCAATGGTAAAGTTTACCTTTTGCCAAAAACATGAAAAACTATTACCTCAAATAGTAAATATAGTGCTGGATATTTCCTAGTGTATTATACATTTACACACTTCTCACCTCAAAAGCATCTCTTGCTAGAGGCATATCCAATCGTTTATCAGGGTGAACTAGAGTAGATAGTTTTCTATATCGATGCTTAATATCATCTACTGTGGCATCTGTGTCGAGTAGCATCACTTCATACGGGTTTAAATTAATCCATTTATAGTTAGGACCCAGCAATCGATTTATCTACGAACAAAAATAAATGCACACGTACATGCATCAAATATTAAAAACACTATGGATTTTTCGTCTACCCTATAAATAAATGATCAATGTTTTAAAGGTTAGAAAAAATTTTTACTGAAATACATGGATATTCGTAAAAAGGAGGAAAATATGCATACATAAGATACCCTTTGGAATCATTTATTTAACCTTTTTACGACAGCTACAATTATATATATTTATTAAGAGTGGAGTAGCAGGCAGTAAGAAAAAAATTATTTAAATAAGTAAAAATTAAAAATAATGTTAATGATAAAGCTTTTAATAATAAAGCTTTTAAACGCGTTAAAATTAAGCTTATTGTATTCTGAAATGATCGATTATAACCGATTACCTGCTGCTCGGGGGTTCCTAAATCTTGAGCAGCGTATTTATCGTTCTGGCTGTTAGTCTGAGTAGTAAATGTATGAAAAATTTCATAAATAGTAAAAGAGTAATGTTTCGAAACATGGTAATCAGCACATAAAACTATTTGTACGAATAAATATCTATACTACCAAGAAAAATAAATAGAAATTTCATTATTATACAATAATATAGCTGCTATGCACTAAACAATAAAAATATTTATATATTATGCAGACAGACCTTAGTTGCAGAAGCAGCATCACCAATTTCTGAAAAAAAGGACGAAAGAGGATCGGCCGAAGTTTGGTTGGTTTTTCTAAGTCGTTCTTTTGCTTCATCTTCAGCTTTTTTCTCAGCTTCCATGATTTTTTCCTCGATCTTTGCATTCTCCCATCTTGCTATTCTCTCATGCTGTTAGGCGAGCAATAAAATTTTAGTAAACCTACTAAAAATGTAAATGTACAATTTATATATATATATAGAGAGAGAAAGGACATAAGTTCATGCATATGAAACAAAAGGAAATAAAGAATATGCCACAAGAGAGGATTTGATGTATAAATTGCTAATAAAGACGAAAAAGATTAATTACAATAGCATCATGTTCTATCTTAGTACTCGAAAAGAATTTCTGGAGATATTCGAGTATTCATATCTAAAAAATAATTTGTACTTCCAAGAAGTTAATTTCTTGTGAAAGTTTAATGAAAAAAATTGAATAAAAGAGTTACCTCCTTTGAAGCCTCAGCTGCCGCCAGACCTTCTTTCAGAAGGCAGTTCTCGGGTTCAATTCCCAGTCCAATCTACAAAAATTTACACGATAAAAAATCAAATCATCAAATATTTTCATTATTTCGATTTGATTTAAATGTTGAACTGTAATAAACTCAAATCAAAGCATAATAAATTTCATCCATTCCTTTTATCTTCATGTTTAACAAACTATGCTGTAAGAAACAGACATGTTTTTGGATATTTTTAACCTATAACATATATCATAAATAAAGAATTTTTGAGAAATTTTATGTGAATTTCCATTTTTGTGATTTATTTTGCTTTCGCTGTCAATCAAAATTTCCTACATATATCAAGCATTTGAGGAAATAAAAATTTTTTATCCTTGGTCTACATAAGAACTTCAAACTATTCATGAATGCATAATATTTGCTTGCAATTCAGTTTTATTCTAAAAACATAAAAAATAATGTTTTCTACTTAGTATTCGATAAATAATTAATAAACGAAAAATTCCCAAAATTATCACAACTCCATCGCAAATATTACATATTTGGAATGAAATATGAAATGATTGAAGACTTTGGTATTGTGCAACGGTGACCACAAAAAAAATATTTTTTAAATGAAAAATAAGAGCAGCAACTAAAAAGTACTTCAACTGTATTAAATAGTAGTCGAAATGAACAAAAAAAAGAATTTTTTATACAAGTTCTAACAAGACAACAATTTTTCTAAATGTATCAACAGTTAAGTTTTTTTACGATATTGCAGAATATTTTATCTTAACCTTAAAAGAATCAATAGCCGCATCATAACGCTTAAGAGCATGTTGCGCTGCGCCAAGTCTGCTATATGCTTTTGCCCAATCTTTTCCTAGCTCTACGCATTTTTCCGCATCTTTCAGGGCCTTAGATTTTGCATCGCCAAGCTTTAAATATGCAGCACTAAAATATTTTGCGAATAAGGATTGAGTTTCAACTACAAAGTTTCTGGAAATCACGTGAAGCATGACAGATGAATCAAATTAAGTCAGCTTTGTTCAAAGCTATTATTTCATTCAATAGAAACATATATACTTTGTAGACCTAAAAAATCCAAATTTTTGCGAATAAAGTATTCATCTGCGCGAATATCGTTCCGTGCGCACATTGATTGAGGCTATAGAGGCACATACAACCATCTTAGAATCGAATTGACAAATAACCAATAATTATTAATGAACTTCAAAGCATACATAGAATTTATTGCTTTGAGATTTCGAATGTTAGAGGACAAAATTACTCGGCTATATAACGGTAATGACTCAAAGCTCGTCCGACTACCACATGATAAGGAGAGCGAATTTTTACCTTCGGTTGCTGTAATATACTCTGTCTTCCGGATCAAGTTCAATTGCTTTGGAATACCAATCTATCGCTTCGTGCCATAAACCTTTCTTGAAATCCTCATTTCCGTTGGCCTTAAAATCCTCAGCCTGCAGCTTCCAATCTTCCATCGGCGCAGATTCAGCATCTACATTCAAGGATTCTGAAGCAGCTGTTTCCATCTTATGCCAAAGATCGCTATTAGTCCATAAAAGTGTTGTATACTTAAGAAACTTTCACTTGCATAGTAATTTGACTTATTTCTGGTGGTTGCCATATATACGATGGAATATGTTTATTCCTCCGAATATACCGCCTCGAGAAAACAAAAATTAAAAAATTATCCCCAAAATACATTACTCTTTTCAGTATATTAGGAAGGCATTTTTATTTTACTATTTTTTCAGTTCCACATATATATTAAAAGCATAGTATACAGTGACAAACATGATAAGAGGAGAATGCATGACATTACTTAAAGGCTCAATGAACAAGGTGACAGTACTAGAGTGATATCTAGGGTTTTGGATGTAGTAAGCGAACCGTGAAGCAGTGATGAAAGTAAGATATCAGACCTGCATTACCCAGAAGAAGACCTGTGGAATACAAAAAAAGATGAAATGGCACTTACATACACAATTTCCTAAGAGATAACATGAATGGCACAATCAACCAGGTTTGCACTCATTTAAATGAAGAACATCATAGCATGTAGCAGGATGATTATCTTGCACTTGCTCATTAAGGATGCTATAACACACAAGAAGTCCACATACTCATATGACAAGTATAGAGATGAAGGGTTGATGACTTCAAAGAAAGGTTGGAAAACTACGATGAAATCATTTAAATGCTCAATGAAGTAACCTTCATGATGAATCATGTGCAGTGTAGAAAGATGGTGTTACAGATAAGCAAAGGATATAGTGTACATTACACAACTATGTAAGTAGTCAGAACAGGGCAAGACACAAGAGATATGCATGAATGTATATTACTGCCAACAGGATGAGAACATACAAAGTTAAACCTACATGATCAAAAGTGAGGCTTCCAATCACTTGCAACATATTGAAAATAGCTATAACCGACTATCATCAACCATATAATTCAATGATTGATTAACTCACAAACTAGTTATCTTAGTTGATTACAGACAATACTAGTTTTGTTTGTATACAACAGTCCAAACAGTCAGCTCCCCAGGAGAGGTACATCTTGCAGCAGAGACCAGGCATACATGACAGTGCTACTCATCACTCTTCTGCATGTCAAACAACTCTGCTAATTTGGTAGTTGCATGGCATCTTTTGGAAGGAAGCATGATGGCAAAAAAGCTTCATAATATTCTCAGTGATCTCAAACTGGATGGTGATGATGTGATGCTGGTACTGGATAATGCCATTGCTCATAAAGCCACAAGTAAGCTCCAAAGTAAAGGTATCAGCATGATCACCAAGCTGGTGGAGGAATGGAACATCAACCTCTACTGCCTGCCCCCATACATGCTTGTGCAGCAATAAAGATTAGTATCAAAATATGATGCACATGGAAAGGATGTTCACATGTGCATTTGAGGAGATATGTGCTCTCCCTTTCAGGCTGGTAAACACATTGGTCAAGTCCAGTGCAGTTGGCAGTTGCCATTTTTTGTCAAAATACGTTATTTACTCTCCAAAGAATGCAACTAATATTGTAATTTCCATTTACGAATTACTCATATTTCAAATGAACCCTTCAGAATTTTTACACAACTCAAATTAATTTCTACCAGCTTATGATTTCCATATCTTTACCAAACCATAGAGTTATATCCCATAAATTAACTATCTGGCAACATGTTAGAAATCTGTCAAGACTTGTAAAAGAAGGAAAAGGAGTAAAGAAACAAAAACAGAACAGGAAAGATAGACAACAGCAAGAGAGAGAGAGAGAACAAGAGAAATAATGGAATGCAAGTGTATTGACTTTATATGTATATCAGTTAAGAGATATGTGTGTGTATGTGTTTCCACTAATGACAAGAAAACATGATGAAATATAAAAGAATAATTGATGACTAGCTTGAACTTGATGACTAGCCTCATTTCCATTGGCTGCTTTTGTGAAGAGTCATCAAAATATATGAAACAGAACATAAAGTATAAGATATTCTGGAACATGCGGATCTAAGGCATAGTTGTAGTCCTAACAGAATCAAAGCTTGCTATTCCTTTTTGTTTAGCTGTCATATATTTTGAGATATTTGTTGAAACAGCATTATGGAAATTTCTAGATAAACTAGCTATATTTCTTTTAGATTTGGGCTTTGTTTTACGTTGGGTTTAAGATTATTAGATTGTATCGATAGAACTTCCTCACCTCTATGAACACAGGTTAAATTTTTAGTATACATTTTTATTGTTACTTTTTCTGTTTTTGTGCTAGATCCTAACACCGAGAGGGTTCGACACTACCTTTACCAAACTCTACAACCAATTCATTCTCTATCTCTTCATTAAGCAAACTTTGCTACTTTACAAAGTTATGCTATTGTCATCGGAGGGAACACCTGCCGCACTGCACTTATATCATTGCACAACTTCAGAATACACTTTTATACTGTTATTTTGCTTTGTCTTGCTAATATTTCTTTTTACATTAATCATCCAAATTTATACTTGGTCGATGGAACAAAACAGCAATTGGTGGTATTTTTGTACAAATTGATACAACGATAATCAAAAAAGTAAGTCGCAACTGGTCTTTTTCCCCATATAGCTGATCAGATGATTTTGCATCAGGCTTCGCATTGCTTCAGCCTTCTGGTTAGTTTTCTCTTGTTACTTTGCACTTGTTTACATGTTGTAAAGTGAGTAATGCCCTTGCTGTGCATTTCTAATACTAATTTTTGCTACAAAGTATATATCACTGATCGAATATCACAGGGAAATCTCATTTTTAAAGTGCTTAATATGTATAAAAAAGAGAAACTTTATGCTGCTACTTCATCAGCAACCCAAACATCTCATGCTTTACTTTCTCCATCAAACATGGTCAAATTAAAAGTTTACCCCTTCTTTCAGATTATAATCTTGAAGATTTGATTTCAGCAAACAAAAAAAGTAGTTATAGACTAGCTTAGCGTTTTTTAAAACTAATAAATTCCTCCGGCCTAGAATCAGCCAAATCCATTTTGCCTGTCGGGCAATAAATATAAACGCCTAATACTGTCCTTCCATATCGCCTATTTCGCAAGCCGATCAATCGGTTTTCCCCAATCACATGAGGCAAACAACCGAGCTCCACAGGGTATTCAATAACAACAATACAGTCCTCTTGTAATAATGAGCTAGAGGCGAGAGTGTTTATGAGCGTACCGTAGACTACTTCTTCGTATGGTGGTGTCAATGTGATGATATCATACGGCTCGGTAAGGCCGAAAGTAAGAGGGGCTTCAAGTACTTTCATCACGTCGCCTTTTACAGCCCTTTTAAAAGAAGCAAAAAAATCATGCATTGATTAGCCAAACGTTGAAATTTTTGGCTATTCGAGTATAGCTGATTTCAAAGATAGGCAAGATCGCCCTCGCAGAAATATAAAGCAACTTTTAATTGCTACCAAACAGTAGAAAAAAATATGTTCTTTGAGCCATATAAGTCGAATTTGGAGTTTTTTAGCTCCACAAATTAATCTTTCCACTATGTTTTGTTACGCAATGTAATACTTTTTAGGCTGTTTTTTGGTATTTTTACTAAGATAACACCAAACTAAGCAGAATTTATAAGAAAAAATACAAAACTGCATCTTTTGAAAATAGGATCTAGCACTGGGCTACTTATTAATCTCACATAAACTTTAGTGCCTATAGATTAGTATTAAACCAATTTTTAGATATTGCTTTCATCGAATTTCCACTTATAACAAATGCATCAAAAATTAGCATTGTGCCTAGGTTCAGCTTCAGTTTTTAGAAAATAATGAATTTACTTTATGGTCTCCACAAATTCAATAACAATAAGTTTATATATATATCCTGAGAGTTTGGTTTATATTAGCTCACATACCTATACTGTCCATCAAACCCACAAGCTTTTGCATTGCGTTCAGCCACCAAACAACAATCTGCAGCAAAATCGACAAATGTTGCATGTGAAGCACCCCTAGAAAGAGCTTCAATGCCAACTGATCCCGATCCTGAAAATAGGTCTAAAATTTTGGGCCCAAAACCTTCGAAGACCCCCACAGAAGTTAGCGTGCTATAAAGAGCTTCGCGGACTTTGCCCATCATAGGTCGTAAATAAACCTACGTATATAGAACATGTACATGAAAAGGCTAAAATCAGGTTAACAAAGGATGAGAAATTATGGGTAGATCGACAAGTGAAACGTGATGAAATGTTATAGGAATAGAAAATCTGACAGCTAGAAATAAACAAAAAAACTTAGAGATTCAAAATAAAAGATGCACACCTATATAAAATTTAAATGAGAGGGGTTAAGGTCAATTACTGTACCCAAACAAAAAAATTATTACTAATCATTTTTAAATTCAATATTTTCTGTTTTCCCAAGTTTGTCATACATTTGAAATATATTTATTTATGACTCTGGGATTACATAACAAAAGAGTTCATTTTTAGTTTATATTTGCAGTATGCTACGTACTGCATCAGAATTTCATGAATTTAAATTAAATCGAAATTCTTTATAATTTTCTCTGCTACCAAAAAAATATCTTAATCTAAATATTACAGCAAGTATATACGACTAAATTAGTGTGTTTCTGAAAAATATTAAACTCTTTGGGTAAATATTTATATATATATATATATATAAATATTAAGGATTAATTCCAGCCAAAGTAACGCTACGTCAGAAATAGTTAAAAAATTGTCCAACATTAAATTCTAATCATCTCTTAATGCTTTAGCAAACATATGAAACTTTCCAAGTGCGTACTACAAAGATGAGAAATATTTGCTCATTTAGTAGCGATAAGTTTTAATTGTCGTTTTCGAGCTTGGATCTCAGTAAATACGTAATATTCATTCGCACCTCAGGCGACTCCAGACGTCTTCCTTTCGCTGTTCCTCCTAATACTCTAAGTCTCTGAGCATTTTTTAATCCATCTTCCCGATTTAAACCTTGCGGTCTGACTCGTTTATTGCCTCCTGATATTCCTGAGAGGTTCTTTTTTGTCAAATAGTTACTGAACCGAGGTGCATACACAGCTTCTACAGGCAGACCAGCATCATCACGATTTAATCGATCATATCTAGGCCTGTGACGCTTCTTATCTTGTGAAGGTACAGTATCTACATCCTCACTGGCCTTTTTAAGTTGCATCATTATTCCTGTGTTTGTGGAAACACTTTGGCGATTCGCTGCGGTACCTAGTCGCATATAGAGCGATAGAGATTTGCAAGAATGGAAGAGACAGGAAGATATTATAATTTCAACATAAAGTATTTTCATCGTAGGCGAGCCTTGATCACTCAGCAGTTTTGAAGATTAGACTTGGTTCTCAATGCATAAAAATTTGTCTTTTTTACTGGTAGATTCTTTGATTTTTGCTCTAATTTTCATTTTGAGGGATTAATAAATGTAGTAAGGTATAGTGTGGGGTGTAACATGCATAGGAGGGGTGGTGCGAAGCACCATAGGAAGGGTGACACGCCGAGGGTGGGGGGGGGGGTTAAATTCATTGTCGAGGAGTATGCTAGCAAGAGCTCTACCGTTTCTCCAAAAACAACTTTAAGGTATGATAGGTCACAATCAGCTTCATAAATATTCCAGATATTGCACTTAGGCAAATTTTTTGACTAATTTCATCCAGTCATTAAAAAAATTTTGTATAAAATTTGGTGAACTTTCAAATCATCCTGCACTTTTAGGGAAGTGAAAAAAATTTATCTCCATATTAATAGTTGTTTTACTTGTTTATGGTAATTTTATTATATTGCATTTAATCTCAATCGATTTTCAGTTATAATCGAACATAGATGGTGTTATATATAACTCCAAACAGCAGAGGTTTAAATTTTAATTCGCTACGAATCTACTTCTATGAATATAAATCAAAAACTGCAATTTTGTACAGCTGAAAAATACATGCACATTTAGCAAAAAGGTATTTTGATCACAAGTATTGAAGACTTTTGACTCCATGAATATATGTATATTTTAAGATGTATTACCTTGCACTAATAAAAACTCTGGAGTATAAATATACTCGAAATTTTTTTCACAAAAATAATGAAAATTGATGAAAGTGTTTTGCCTTGACAGGCCGATTTTAAAATACTAAAGCTTCAAATAGGCTAGAAGGAATGTTAACTAGATTTTTTAAGATTTATTGTAAACTGAAAATCTTAGATTTAAAAGTCTTCATGGTTTCTGTGGGATTCATCATAAATCCATTTCATCACCACATCTAAAAAAGTAGCAGCAATGAATTTCAATTGCTGTGTATTGTGTAACTTAAATTTATTGACAAGTTTGACTATTAGATAATCGTTATGAATATTTTGGTTTCAAGCTATTGGATGAATTTATTTTAGTTATTTATGCTGCTTGTAACTTCTGAACAATCCAAAGCATGTTGTAGTAATCACCACATGTGCAGTTTGAGAGTAATTACATGCAAATTATACTCTACTCAGATTATAGATACATATTGTTAACTACCTGTAGACATCAACTATAACCATGGCTAAAATCTTTCACGATGCCAGCAGATAACATCTATCACTGCTATTCAACCAAGCAAGATTCAATGTGAAAGATCTGCAATCCAGCAACAAAAGCTAGAAATACATAGTAAATATTAGCACTAGTCTTTCTGTCCAGCCATAATTATTTTTAATATGTGGACAGAAGACTATTTTTGCTGTGTACATTTGAATTGCAATAAAAGTCTTTTGGTTGACACTGCTTTGAATGTACAACATTCCATCATTTTTAGTTCCTGAAAATTTTCATTCATGCAACAATGTCAAACGATATAGATATATTTTGATTGGTTCCTCTAGATTAGTGAAAATCAGATTTGTTTACTTCGTGCTGACATATCATGATGCTAATAAAATACTATATAACCATTGAATTTTGACGATATTTTTGTCTAGCTTCATAAAGACTTGGTAGCTCGATATGACATCTTAGCGATCTGGCTTCCATTAAGTGATGTCATTATGTTTAAGCCAAAAAAGAAATCACTGAAATTTGTATCTAACAATAAAAGAATAATAATTCAATGCCAAGATTAAGTATTCTTTTTACCTAAATAAAATGAGATTACCGGACAAATGCTAGCACATTAAGAAGTCATTTTGCTGATATATTCTATCATAACTGTGTCACATGTACTCTTAGACACCTTAATTCAATCATAACCTACTTAAACCATGCATAACAATTTCCAATTCAGTTACATTTCTATATACATTTTTGTAATATCTTAAAATTTCTATTTTAGGCATTAATAAATTTCCAGACAAATTAGAGACAACTCTTTTAAAATTGCGTAACACCAAAAATTTTCACAGCACGATTCTCTATAATAATAGCCAAATTCAGCCTTTAATGAAAAATAATTCGGAAATGTATAAATGTTAGAGTTTACTAGCGCTTACAAAACCATCATAGATTTCTCAGAAAATAAATATTAAGTTCTTTATATTCTACAAACTTCTACTATAGTCCGTTCTGCTATAGAATATGCTATATTCGAATCAACTCCATTGTTTCCCTCCATAACAGTCGGGTTGTCAGTATGTATATAGATAGTTGAATAAGTACCCCCTCCACTGCCACGAGAAAGATACCCTGGATTAATACAAACACAGCCCCTGACATTATGTACAAACTGAGTCAACCTACTCGGCAAAATCAACACATCTGGCCTTTCTGAAGGCATTCTAATTTTAGAAATTTGGCGATAATCAATTGGTATACCAAGTCTTGGAGGATTTAGTGGATAAAATGACTGCTGTGCTAAAAGTTGTTCGGTTAAACGTACCATCCTTCCACCTCCTCCTAATGGTCCTAAAAATGCTCCTTCTGTTGAGAGATCAAAGAGTACATCAAGGCTGGTTGTAGCAAATAGTACGCCATTAATTTCAAATGCAGCTGGGTTTGGAAGACACATTATTCTGGGATCGTCTGGGATTCCTAAGGTATACACCATATCGTCTCCAAATTCTCCAGCTCCGAATACAACTCCCCCACTAATTCGATCTTGCAAAGGAGGCTGAGGATATGTAAAATCGTGAAAGGCATCTTGAATACTTGGGATCAGAACAAATTTTGTGGGGAAGTTTGAATCCACTAATAGAGTAGCAATCATTTCGCTAATTTTGAGTCGAAATAAAGTTTCAGCATCAACTGGTTCTTCAACATTGCCATCCGCTCCAGGGAGAGCAGCATTGCCAGAAGCAATTATAGGGTGAGATATGTCGATGAATGGTCCAAGTAGAATTGCCACATGTGGACGACTACTCCGAATTTTCAACAACAGATCGCTAAAAGGTTTATAATCTAAGTTGTCCATAGTAGTATATGGGCCAGCCGCAACCATGATAGATAATGGCGAATCACGATGGAAGGCAGAGGATTTTCGTGGTGCTGGTGAAGTGCCTGAAAACAACTCACGCACAGTCATTTTTCCTCCACCGCTGTTGATACCACGTACTGCCACAACCTATTGTAGAAAACAAAATGAAACCAAAGCTCGGGCAAAATACGCGGAGAAATTGAGCTTCACCTGTCCAGGAAAAACGTGTACAGGATCATTAATGGAGAGGAAAATACGAGCGCCGCCATTATCGCGATATGATCCTTCAAGAAGAATGGAAGATTCACGATCTTTGATAATTCTGCCAATGACAGTGACTTCTGACTGCATAGGTGCTCCAACTGGAGCTAATTCTTTGATATCTTTTTCTTTTGTAAGCTCCTCTTGAATCGACAATAATGAAGATTCTAGATAACGGGAATGATCTTGAGGAGTCGACATCATGAAATGATATCTTTCCTTGACACCAACATCGTCTAATTTTCTTAAAACGCAATCACAATATGAATTTTTATCGTCGGAAGTGGAAGGAGCTAGAAGTTGGGCGGGATTATAATTTACAATGCATTGACCAGCATTAGATCGAATACTATAATTCGATGTCAGAGTATTGAGAGTAGGAAAAGCAGCAGCACTCTTTTTTGGCGTTATATTGTCGCCGCCAGAATGGGATTGCTTTAGCATTTGTCGCTCGAGTCCAAAGTAATACTAGAGCGTGCAACACGATAAATTTTTAAATTTGCTTTTTCGTATTATTTTATTCGCGCCAAAAATTTACTTGAACTGGGTTGAACTTTTTTAATAAATCCTGGGATTTATTGAAAGCACTCAAGCATCCAACTTGAATTTTTCACACGCAATGGACTAAAATAAAATAATAATATTTCTCTACACTACTAAGTGCCCAGAGATTTAATGTGTCTGAATTCAAAGACTTCACTGCAGTTGGTGGTACAAAATAAATTATGATACATACTTAAATGACATTATCTATTATACAAATATTATATCTGGAAAAAGTGGAGTATTTTATAATGGGTCACTTGCCCGAGTTAAATTTCAGTTGGTTACAGAGAAATACACTATATATACAATAATCAAGGTACAGAAATAGCATTACCCAGTATTATAGATGTGATAGAGATATATTTATGATGCTGTCAGCATATTTTTGCACTTTTAAGGCATTTTTTCACTTTATCATGCTCAAAAGCTATCAATTCAGTGTAAACTGGTTCTCTACTTTCATGCAGCCCAACAGGAGAATGCTTTTTCTAGTATTTCTGCTAAAAATTATGAAGGGATCTCTGTTATTAAAGATTTTCAAATATAAGATTTCATGCCGCACTGCATTGCTAATTTCAATAAGATACATTAAGCTTACACTACAGCTTGATTATTAGGAACACAATAGTCAAAACGCAAGAAGAAACAGACAAAAAAAATAGAGATATGTTGCATTTACTAACTTGCGTTGATAGAAGTGAGGACATTCTATCAACACAACAAAAATACATGTTAGCTGATTATTCAAAATATGTGACACTCCTTGAACTTCTACTGATGTGACTCTCATTAATTCTAGAACTGTACAAATCCTCTTGAATTGTATGGTTGCACATCTTCCTGAATTGTACTGCAGCTACAAATAGAATTAGCACTTTAGGAAGTTAATTTCTTACATCGATAAAATCAAACTATATTTTGAAAAATAACATTAAGGAAATGTCATAAAATTTGTCAGTACACAAATTAAATACACCAAAGACAGAAAATGACTAAAATATTCTTCAATCTATTTGCTAGGATTTTTCGGTAAAATGTATAGCTTAGTGTGATAGTATTTGGAAGCAATGGAATTCAAACCTGAAATCATAATGCTGCTAATCGAATTTTGTACTGTTAAACCATCAACTCCCAGAGGGGAGGGGGTTGTAAAGGTACTAGTATTGTTAGAAAAAAGAGAGAGAGAGTTAAGAATATACAACGCGCTGTGAGTGTAATCACAGCGCGAGGGAACAACAAACAAGAAAAGAAGGATAGAAAAAGAAAGTATATTAATTAGCAACTTCTACTGATCACATGCTATGGGAGCGTGCTGCTAGAGCTAGCGTACTTCTGCTGGGAGAAGTAGAAAAAAGAAATGATTAGAAGAAAGCAAAAACACACAAAGGTTTGTAGAAATCCAAAGAGTCTCTTCGAAATTGCAAAGAAGTTTACGGAAAACCAAGAGGAATTCCAATTTCAGCCAGTGATGTAAAAAAATGCTGTAATTGCAAGTAGATTGGAAATGTCGGTAAAGAGACTTCATGAAATGAACTGTTGGGTTTTGTAGAGCAATTCTTGGAAAATCACGGATAGACGTATAAAATGAAAATGAGTTATGAAATGGTTCGCAGAGGATATTGACAGATAAAACGGGTCACGGGTCATGATCTGAAATGGGGAATTAGAGCAGTAATATATAGAAATCCTGACAAGTATCTGGGGACAGAGAAGATATCCTGACATTATATTTATCTTTAAAAAATGCATCAAAAATTGATTTTTTTGTCTAATGCAAAAACTGAAAAAATTAATTTCTGGTCAGTATATGATTGTGTAGTTCAAGGAATTTTTTTGCCATAAAAATCACAAAAAATTTTTACAGTCCAATTTCTCTTTGTTTCCTCTGTGAACAACAAATGATATAATTAATATTCTGCACAAACAATCTCAAATTTTCTAGTTATAAAATTTGAACTTTTATGGAATAGATAGTCTCTATCAGTTGCACAGTATTTTTATTGTAAAATGCTATAAGAAACAATGATTCCATTTTTGATTACCTTAACTTTGTGTTATTTGAAAAAGTTATTGCTGTGTATTTTCTTAAGTAAAAGCAATACTGTAAGTACTTTTTAAATATCATTGAACTTTTTTATCAGTTTTCTATTGGTTTTTTCCAAGATACTATTGCTTCAAAAAACAACTGCTATAAAGCAAGAAGTTTAATTGATCAAAATACCTTGAAAACATGAAATTGATAGTAAATATTCTATAGTAATTTTTCTGATCATTTATGCAAAAATAATGAACAAAAATTTGATTTGCTAAAGCCTTTTATCATATATTTCACAATCTGCAAATAAGCTACAAAATAGTTTATATTCAGTATGGCATTATTTAACTGCAAAAAAAAATATTGAGCATTGGTTTCAATCCCAGCATTAAGAAATAAAAAAGAATATGAATATTTTAATCTAGCAAACAGATGAAATATGTTGTTTGTATGCTATGTAAGTTGCCAAACCTGTATAGATATGGATTTATAATCAGCATTACATGTAGATGAATTGTGATTCTAAGACAAATCACACAGCAAAAGTATATTTGATCCTAATACAAGGTTGCTAAGCTGATTTGCATTTGACAAAATAAATCAATGAATTCACTGCAAAATTCAGATACTTTAATGATCTTGTTAATAAAGTGCTAAACACAAGAATTAAATATTTTAGCTTAAGTAACTTTAAAAATGAAAAAAATCCTGAATTGAGGCTTATTTTGAGTTGTACATGTTGCTTAGTGGCAATTGAGCTGATGGAGGCTACACCCAATCTGCCGGGACAATTCTCTACTAGGCAAAAGTAAGCATTACGTTTTGTTGGGATTATTATCTTAAGGCTGATAAAGTAGCAACTTAAATATACATAGTGTCTATGTGGTACATATAATTAGCATGTTTTATAGTATAGCATCTTATCCAGAGAAAAATCAAAGTTTTACCAAGACATACCATGTAATGTACAAGAAGGCAATATATTTTTTGTTGGCATTGATTTACATTTTGTACTTGCTAGCAGAAGCACAGAATTTAAGACATGATTCATGTAATGCTCTGATAAACTGGCAACTCAGCAGGATAAAATATTAGTAGATTCAGTTACATTATAAAAATAGATGGCCAGATGGAAGAGGTTAGTCTATGTTTATGGTTGGATGTCTGATACAGCTCTTTTACTGTATATAAGCAAGTACCAGAAGTCCACTCCATCAAGAAGTTATGGTGGATAGTACAAAGTCTAGAAATGTAGCTTACAGCAAAAAACAATCAAATTTTGAACAAATATGGACCAAAAACTGGCTTCCAAATTATATACTACCATAACAAATGAAAATATACAAGTCAACATCTCTTTTTTTGTTATAAAGTGTAGATTTTTGTCAATTTTCAGCTACCTATTATCAGAAACTAATAGACAGACAATGACAACACAAAAGAAGAGGAAAAACACTTTATATATGTAGATTATATTAGTTTCTCACAATGCTGCAAAGAATAGTCTTTACAATGTAAAATATCTAATTGTTTGCTAAAACATGAGTAGTTCTTACTTAAAATTGGCCTAAATTACTTGGAATCAGCCAATGAGTTTGGGTTTCTAATACCTATCATAGGTTTATGTTACAATGTAACATAGTGCACTTTTTTCTTCTCAAAACAGATTAGACACTTTGAATTCATTGACACCAAGCAGTAGACAAAATGAAAACACCCAAACAAGAATTTCAAATAGAGTAAACTGCTGAATATAAACTAAGCTTGCTAAAAAACTGTATTCTGATTCTTGGTTTACATATGTTAAGTGAAAAAGATAAGAACAAAAGATGTGTTGCAATACTTAAAATGTGGCAAGAAAAGCAAAAGAACAAAAAAGATAGAAAGTTTAGAACAAATCTAAGGAAAGAAAGATAAACATATTATTAAGATAAAAATAGCATAGGATGAGTCTAACTTAACATGACAAAGAGCATATCACCTTCAGTATGGCATATCTACAGAGATGAATATGTTAGGATATTTGCTGGTCTTACTACCTCCATATTATTATACATCCTAAATGCCCATTTGTGTTTGCCTATGTTTGTCTTTGTTTGTGTACCATTTGCGTACTGCTTACCCATTACTCTGGAACAATACCATTTACCAAAATATCTTTGTACTAAACCGTTACCTACTCCTTTATTCCACATCCTTCTATGTGCCATGTGTCACCTTTCTTATGTTTTTGTGCAAACTTTCTGAATATATTTGCTACTGATATCATTTCTGAGCAATAAAATTCTGGCCAAATGTCACTTATCTACATGACTGCACTTTACCTATCATCATGGATCCACAAATTCTACTTTATTGACTGTCAATTTGCCAGTTTTCTGCCTTCAACTATCTAAATGTATTCTATGATATGTTTAATTAATTATTTAGTGTATTTGCAGTTCAAGAGATTCAGTAAAATTTAACTAGATTCAGCAAATAAAGTCAGTTTCAATGACTTGAAGTCAATAAAGTGTACCGCCATACTTGAAGGGATATTTTACTTTTCACTCTCTGCTCCAACTCATTCTGAATAAATAGTATACTATTACACATACAATATTACCTCTTTTGCATGCTTGTTGGTTGTTCTACCCTCTGCTATACATTAAACTTAACTCAGCAACTTTACTGAGCATAACCTTCCAGATTAAGGTATACATATTACTATTATTACATATTAATCACTTTATCCCAACAGAATAAAGATGAGGAGCAAGAAGAAAAGTATTAAAGCACAGTCAAAGTTCTACAATTGCACATGTGGAATTATATCTCAATATCACTCTTATATTGGGCTAACTGCTAAAATTTATTTCTAATGAAGTATCTTTTCTAATGAGACAAATCATGCTCCATATTTTTTATAATGACAAATAAATGTAAAATATTGGATACAAACTATAGATTTAAAACTGTTATTGGAAATGTGAGTTTTAGTTTGAATTAGCAACATACAACAAATAACAATCTTGAATGGAAATAGTTAAAGTAACTGTAGAAATCTCGACAAAATATACAAGCTTCTGCTTAGCTATGATGTGCTTGAATTACAGCTGCATGGTTTGATCAGAGGATAATTAAGAAAAAAATCAACTGAAAATTTACATAAAGAAGTAAATGAAAGGCTGATAGGTGCGGCAGCAGTAGCTGAAGGATACACTGCAATTTTTAATGGAAATTTCAAGATAACTGAAAAATCTCTATTCAAGATCATATTAATAGTTTTATATCAATTAATTTTTTAATAGTTAACTGCAAAAACAAAATTAATACTTATTCAATAAAATGAGTGTGAACACTGCTTCATGAAAATTTAGAAACTAAGTTCAAAATATGTAAAAATTATGAACTATACAGATGTTAGATATGAGTAATGCTGTTTGCAAAAATTATTTTTTAGTAATGAATCATTACAAATATAATGAGTACTTCTATAAAATGTTTGAGCTACATTTTATTGTATCATTTGTTTAGAAGAGAAGTAAATAACTTCTTGCAATCATATATAAACTACTTCTGAACTTTTGTTAATTAGAAATTTTTTTGGTGCAAAACATACTTTTCTCTAATCCTCAAGCCTTGCCGTTTTTGCATTAAAAAGCTTGCAAATCTAACATTAATGTTATAAATTATTGAAAATAACTGTGGGCTCTTCAAATCTGGCAAATATTTCTTACTGATTGACAAGTATAATTGAAAATCTAGGGTTGTTCACAAATGGATTCAATCATAGCCAATTTCACAAATGTCAACAAATGTAAACATATCCAGTGCAGCACATTATCTTCCCCCATTTAAACTCATATTAAAAAGGTGTGGTTCTTTAGGGAACATAATAGTGCACCAAACTAGACTGAAAGTTCCAAAGCGCACAAGTTAGCAACGTCGCCGTCCGAGTTTTCTGCTTATACAACTGGATCAACACTATTCGGCAATGAAAATTGTCTTTTCTGTGTCCATCTATTTGGGAAGCCTAATTTTTTATTATTTTTCCATAACTGTGACCTTTCGCTTGCGACATGATTCTGGTGATAGCGTAGAAACATATTGCAGGTAAAAAAATAGCATCATTACAAAATTTTTAATTTATATTTGGGATAGAATAATTCCATGCTCAATATACCTTTCGAGTGGGGCCAAATATTTGTATCATTAGTTCAACATGCATTTATTTATCCGTGGCTGGATATTCTGACGATGTGTCATCAAGTAAAGGGTTATAATATAGCGCTGAGCTGTCACATTAAAATTTATGAGTATTATTGAGACGGTTGTGTCACCTTCTATTGAATACTGTGTCATCGTCAACGAATTTCCGTTCAAACGGGATATAAAGATCGTTAAATTTGAATACGCATAAATATAAATAAAACTGGTTGAAGGGATTCTAATACTGGCAGACTAACGTCAGCATTTTGGATATCACATCAAAGACAGTACGTCCTATAGAAATTAATATTTATTTATTGACTATACCATCATCAAAATATATAGGAAGATGCTACGAACAATATCTAAGGTAAAAATCGGCTTAGTGCGATCTGCTTCTGCCCGCTTTTCCGCAAAGCGAGAATCTCGGATCGTTATTGATGGGCTACGCGGCTCTGGGAAAACATCGATACTGTATAGATTGAAGCTTGGCGAAGTTGTAAATTCCGTGCCTACAATTGGATTCAATGTTGAATCCGTTCAAGTCGGTAAGATGCAGTTGACACTTTGGGATATTGGTAATCAAGATGATTTCGGTACTCTGGAGGTTTCAAGCTATAGATATACTGATTACCTAATATTTGTCGTTGATGCCACTGTTCCTGAACGTTTCGAGGCAGCCAAAAACAAGCTTCATTCCATTTTAAAACAAGAAGAACTTAAAGATTGCTCTGTACTCGTATTATGCAATAAGCAAGACCTACCAAATGCAGTGTCGCTTAAAACGATATCTTTAGATCTAGAGATCGCGAAGCTCAAGCAACCAAGAATTCTAGTAAAACTCTGTTCGGCTTACACAGGCAGCGGCCTGGTTGAAGGTTTAGAATGGCTAGTTGCATCAAAAACTAATACGTCGCAGTGATGCAGGATCAAGTATATTTATTTTGTTGCGCTGTAGGTTTGGTGCGAAATCGTCGTTAAAAATTAGCGTCTTTACCTCATTAAACTTTGAGTGAAGCAGCGTTCAGCTTCGATCAACTGTATTCGTGCGGTAGTTTTTTATTTAGCAATGACGAATGTTTTTTATTTGTAATATACTTTTTTCATGTTTATTCTTTTTTTGGCTTATAGTTAATATATATGCTCAATTGATGTAACCAAAATACTCAGATTATATAGTGCTTAGATGGAGACAGTTTTCAAAGATTTAGGAATAGTTGTGCATAATAGTACTTAAATATTAAATTTTAACTTGAACACATCAATAATGTGAATGCTTCGAGATACGAAAAATGGTAAGTTTTGTTCTAAAATGGACATGTCGAAGAACCATTAAAAATTAAAAGTTAAAATGACAAAGTGTTAAACTCTGTCTTCATCAGAGAGGAAAATAATGTAAATTGATTGAGCACAATCAATATTTTCTCAACCACGATAATTTTAAATTCTAATTCTGTTTTGATGATATTTTTTAATTAAAAATACAGTTTGGAAAACTGGAAATCACTTTTAGGTAACTTCATTTGTGGCATCTGCAAGCTATATAACCAATGAATCTTTTATCAGATAATTCCTTTAAACAAATGTAGAAATCTAGGAAAACAATTGGATAGATGACTAAGCAACCTTCTATCAGGAGCAACATTATGAGTCATAGTAACCTAGCTAGCTATCTTTGATCATCATCATAGTATAATAATTTCTGATTATGATGGTATAATCTAAAAATGAATAAAATAATATAAATTACAAGTATAAAGTTTGTTTTGTCTTTAAAATCCAGAAATATGTTCACGTTTTAATCCAACAATAGAAGCCCTGCCTACAACATTTGCATTGAATGATATATGTTCACTGCTAGCAATATAATCAGATTTTTATTGTTCACATGCTGCTTGATGGTTAAAATATTTGTAACTCTTTATCGAAAATTAGCTTTGTCTAAGTTAAAAAAAATTAATGGTAATGATGATTGAGACTGAAAATTTTCATGTACTGAAGTTAATAAAAATCTGACATTCACAAAATTTGGAAAATGGTCAACATTAGATAAAAAATCAGTAGAATAAATTTAGGTAGTAGCAAAGCAAATCATTCATAAAAATCCTTCATTTGTGGTTTTGTGGCATCGCAGTCTGTGCCCAATTCAAGCAATCATGATACCATATTCCAAGCTCCATAATACGTAGTAGCACTCAAGATCTTACAATTACAACTGACAAGAAAATTTCTTTTATGATATGCCAAATTTTGTAACTTCGATTAATTGATGCTGGTTTGAGACCTATTTTGGTAAGGATGATTTGGTAGACAAAAAATACAAATTGAAAAATGCATTTGCAATCAATGACAAAACTTGTAAAATCAGACCTCCAGTGATCATACATAAATTGGCAACACAGCAAGAAATTCAATGATTGATTTAGCTTAAAGCAAGGCCAATGCATATTTTTTAATACTGCCATGGTCCCTTTTGTCAATATACTGTATGCCCATCATGGCAATGCTGATGCTCATATTTATTTGCTCTCCAGTAACGTATAATCAATGTCACAAGTATATGAATTTTTAGAAAACCATAAAGAAGGGACCTTATTTCAAATCTAATTTAGTTTAAGTTAAATAAAGGTAAAATGCCATCATCCTGCACTCTGACCATAGAAAAATTCTATTCAAGATCATGTGCAACCAACATATAACTGGAAACCATTTTCTTTCAATGTCTGTGTGATGAAAGCATTTGTATATGCATGCCTTTTTTGTTGCTATGAAAATGAAAATATTGCATTGACTTTGCAATGTAATAGTTCTACGGACTTTTTGTAATGTTTGATACATTTGTGATTGCAGAGAGTCCTACATTGATAGTGTAATACTTTTTTAATCTAAAGCATATTACTTGACCATCATTCATCAAATACTAAAACACTATTCTCTTGTGAAGGTATTGAATTTTATGCAAGGTCTAAGCAATAAAGCATCTTTTAGCCATGTTATTGTTGCATGGTTGATTATCAAAAAATGAGGAAATACATGCGCTATATTTTCTTTAACAAGTTTGCCATTAGTCTAAAATTTAAAGTTCAGCTTATTCCGAGCAAAAGAGGCTTCACTTTTTGGATTTGATGAAATGTTGAACCCCAAAAAGCATCAAGTAAAGTAGCAGCATAAATTCAATTATTACGTGAACCAAGTTAAATTTAATCCGCACTTGAAAGCTATATACAAAATCAGCTTTAAGGACTTGAACTCGTTATCATTGCCATGTTTTCAGTGATAAGATAGAATCAATATAGTTTTGCAATTTTTCTAAAAGGAAATTACATTTCAGTGGGTGTTGAAGACAACAAATATACAAATCTTGCACATTTTCTTTATTTGTCCTACATCTTCAGTCTTATAGATTCTATGATAAGATGATATGAAAATTCCAAAAACATGAATCTAATTTTATTTTAGATGTTTGAAAAATAATTATAATCAAAAGTTTTTGTAATTGAAAATAATGTACTATTTTCGTTAGGTTTAATGAACGTTCTAATTTACATTTCTATTAGTATTAGTTGGAAGTCGGATTCATAAAATTTCATATAAACAAAAATTTTGTTATCTTAGGATACAGTTTGTTAGATTTGTGAGTTAGAAGAAAAATATGTTCCTTGGTAGTATTATAAAGAATTTTTATATTAAGGCACGATTAAAATTATCTCTATCTTTGCTGCTTTTTAAGGCTCCAGAGCATCAATGCCTCATTTAATGCATTACTTGGCCTGTATTTATAGATACTTGATTCATAAATATTCATTAATATGTATTTTAAAATGACCATGTCCTAAAATTCTAGTGGTGACGATAGGGATTATAACTGCAAACTTAATAGAAAACTCGTAACGTGTAGAAGATATTCCTGAAATTGCCGTTCATTTAAAAACTAATTTTAATTATTTTTAATAATGCGTAATTAACGTCTCTATTCACTAGACTTTGCGTCATTTTTAATTCACCCATTCAATTACTTGAGTGTAAATAACAGTGCTCTAAATAAATTCAAAATATCACTCGTCCTATCAATGAAAAATATGCTTCTACAGTTGAAAATCTTTGGTTACTGTTGGTACTTATTCACAATCAACTGGAGCATACATTGCAGGAGTTGAATGAAGTTAACGACTAACTTGCATAAAAATATCTGTACATTTAAGGAAAAATAGAAAAAATGTTTAATATCAAATGAACAACAAGTTTTTCGAAAAGACGCAAAGAATGAAAAAGAGTGAAGTATATAAAGTATATTTCACGTAATGACTGCGTAATCGCATTAATAATCATGAATAGCGCTAAATATATCGCAGCAACTCTCATTTTCATATCCAACTACCTATATAAATGTTACTTTCAGAGTATAAAATATTCTTGTACATCATTGCCCCGATTTATCGCTAAAATATCAGCCTTTTGTACATATAGCCATTGTCAGCCAGTCCAATCCAAGAAGCATACCAGTTCCGGAATATACACAGCACTGTTGAATGTGCACTTTTTTCTGTTTCAATGTGTTCAACAAGAGCTTATCAGATATCTCTATTGTAGACATTGCATTTGGTTGATCTTGTTTATTGCAGAGAATTAGAACAGCGCAATCCTTAAGATCAGATAACTTAAGTATTTCGTGCAGCTCATCCCTAGCTTCAGCTAAGCGCTCAGGTGCGGATGAGTCGACAATATATACAAGTCCATCTGTGCGATAATAGTACTGACGTTTTAAAGTATCAAAGTGATCGATGTTTCCAGTATCCCATATAGTTAGCTTGAGGTCCTTGTACTTGATTGTTTCGACGTTGAATCCAATAGTCGGTTTAGCCTGTACTATTTCTCCAAATTTAAGTTTATACAAAATGGTTGTCTTTCCAGATCCATCAAGGCCGGACATAACGATTCGCAGCTCTTGCTTGATTTTTAATTGCAATCCAAGGGATTTAGACAAAGTACGGCCTAAGCTAAAGCCCGCGAAAGGCGAACGAGGCATCTTTATAAGGCTCATAGACATACTTTTCTGCTGCACCTTATGAAATACATCCAAATAATAGTGGGGAAGTAAAAAATTAAAGCTCGGTTTAACCATAAAAATTGTCTATTCGGCATAAGATTTTCTTACCTACGATATTGATCTCACAACTGCATCTAATTTGAAAGAAATAACACTTTCGGATGTGCATATAATGGACTTTAATTTTAATTTTGTTCACTCCCACTGGTGAACGAAGGTAGTAAGTTGAGTATTTAGTTATAGGGTCACATTGAAGTGAAAAAAATTAGTGCTCTTTCATTGGTGTTTCAAAGCAGAATAATATGTTAATTAGGTAAATTTAATGTACTCGGGCGCCAATGAGTTTACCTCGGCCAGGAACAATAAAACAGTCAACTCCAAATTACACATCTAGAAATAATATAATTATTCTAAACATAATGAACATAATGACCAACTTTGTCTAGTGTTCGTGTTACTACCCGTACCAAAATCTTATCACCACCTACATTAACTCCTCAGAAAGTTCTGTAGAATAACTAGTGGGAATTCTGCCGCCTTGAAATGAATAATATACAGTTCTTCCGATGCTTAATTTAACATCACCCACTTTGTGATCAGCTATAGACAGCAAGTGTAATCTCATGAAGCTTCTACTACTTCCGCTTCAGCCACATCAATCTCATCAATCACATTCCCTCTTCTGAATACTTGAGGCCTCTGCTTTCCCCTGGCATGGCAGAGGAATAGATGTAATATGTTGATCACCGTTGACATATTGCAGTCCCAGACACCCTGTGAACATGAATCGTTTTGACAAACTGGCAGTGACCACGATCGCTTCCCGGTCTCAGGATCAACAAGATCATGCATCTCAGTGTGGCAGCAATAGGATAGTTTGGATGTGCAGAGATTGTTGTAGTCTACTATTCGCCATTGAGCCAACCTTCTTGCATAGGCCAGATGTTGGCACAGTGGGGCTGCCTTGTCCAGCATAACAAAAGCAAGCATCTCCCCACGCAATGAGCATGTTCTTGCATCTTCTATTTAAGTCAGCCACCAGCTCCATGTAGGCTTTTTGGTTGCTGATGTGGATCTTCCACCTCAAATGCATGAAGCATTGAGTGTTGTAGAAGGCTATGACCATTATGAGATTGACAAGTACATGGCGAGTGTGCACTTTGAAGGACTTTAGATAATTTGCCTTGGCAGTCTACACCTGGCTGTTGAATGCCACCATCAATAAAACTTTGCTGGTCTACAGCTTGGTGATCTTGCTTTGGTACATGTCCCCTGTTTCTTGGTAAAACTTCCATTCTATCCATTAAAGGACTGTATGTTTGACATTGCCAGAAGTAGGCAATTGTATCAATTACATGGTGGCTTGATTGTGCATGACTGCTGTGAAGATGGGGTTCCACCCAGGATTGACTGCCACTATGCAGTTGGCAGACTCAAACAGCTTGTGCACATGGCCATTCTCCCTCATTTTTGTTTGTTAAGGTGATAGAAGGAAGACACAGTAATGTAACATAGTATTTGTACCTATGCTAGGGGGCAAGACCAATGTATATCAGAGGACAGACAGCAAATACAAAAAGGTTTAATAAAACATAAAAGTTTTACTAAACAGATGAAGTAAACATGAATACAAGACTGAACAAATAAACATATCCCCGCTAGCTCTTGCAGTATACCCTCTTGAAGTGCCCTTGAAATTGGCTCTCTGGTGAATCTTGCTGCATCTTTTGCACCATAAATAAGTGTTGTAATTTTCATTGGCAAACTTGTGACAATTCTAGAATTACTAAAGAAATTCTAAGAAATTGTTGTTGGCAGAAATAAAGCGGAGTAGTGCAGAGTAAAGTGGAGTAATTGATAATAAGGCCAATTCAAGCGGAACTTTAACTTTTATGACAACTCTGGAATAATATCTAGTCAGTTGAAGCAAAATTTGACGTGGAATAGAAGATGGTAATGAAGAGTTTCTATGGAGCATGATGAAAAAAGTATAATTATTTTGTCAGTTGAACTGAAAATAATCCAAGAAGTTACCAATTAACCATGATAAAGATGGCAAATGGCAAATTATTGAGGTGTAGAACAAAGTAGTCCATAAAGGATTGTGACAGAGGTGTTGACATAAAGAATTTGACATTTAAGGTGTAATTGGGATAAAAGGCACAATGTAATAAAAGAGGCAAAAATGCAAGAAGAGGTGTAGGCAACATGTAAGCAAACATAGACAAATATTTATTAACATAGTTGAGCACTTATGCCATAACAAATTAAAGAGATAACAGGAATGGCAAGTATCCTGACACTGTTACCTTTTTAGCAGTGCACTTGAGTCTTGACACAGTGAGAGTGGCACTCAATCTATCCACGGCCATGAACTTTTTAAAGTCCTTATATTCAGAGCATGTCACCTGCTTTGTGTCAAAGTAGTAGTCTCACAGATCATGCCCTTCAAAGTGTATGCCTGTTTTCAGGTACTTGTGCAGGTCCACTAGCACTGTGTTGATGATTTTGATGTCAATGAGCCTCAATTTCTTCTGCAGGAGGAGAGTAAAAAGCTTGAACACTCTCTCATTCTTCTCATCTAAAATCTGCTGCTGATTTCAGGTCTTGAAGTCTCACAGCATGGCATGAAGGATGGGCAGGTATGCTTGAGGATGCTACTTGACTTAGAGCAGAATAGGACCAATGTGGGTTTGCACCTCATTACACAGGAACTAAATCCAGGCCAACTCAGCAGGAAAGATAGGATACTGCTCCTACTGGAAGCGAGTGTACATTATGACAAAACCTGCCACCAAGAACAGCTCTTTTGTGCTTGCCTGGCCTGTGTGAGCAGTGACACCACACTTTTGATTATGTGTGACTTGCTATCTACAAAGTAAGTTGTACTCATGATCTCCAAGTGCTGCTTAATCTTCAGGTGGAGCCAACATCCTAATTTATTGATTCAAGTGTGTCCTGTACTAATCATAAAGTTAAGCATTTCTTCAAAGATAATTGGCATTAATTTGCTCTTCTTGTAGAGCTTGATGAGCATGAAGAGGTTTTGCATCTTTGTATTGGTATATTGATTCTAAAACCTCTTCAGTTGACAATTTTAACTGATTGGTTGCTAATTTATTCCATACATTTGTTGCATGAATGTCATGTTCAAGTGGATCAAGTTCGTTCTCTTAATGTACAATTTTCCTCAAATACAAGTGATTTGGAAAACTGAATATTTTTTGAGATTTTAATGTTCTGTGAGAATTCTAGATTTGAAAGGTATCTTTAATTTGATCTTCTGATATTTGTAAAAAAGGTTTTTCCTACAAGTTTGCACCAAATATGTGAAAGCAATTAGGTTTTCCAATAAAATGGATACATTTAATTGAAAAGTATGCATATAAGTGTAATTTGGAAACTCTCCATATCACAGTTTGCTAGGAGCTTTAATTTCATTTGCTCATGCAAATAAGGCACTTAGGATGTTTGCAGCTACTGTATAAGCTTTGGGCCATAGGTAGTCTGGCAACTGTGATTCTTCCATAAGACAGTTGACAATGTTTGTAAGGATGCAAAAAGAACGTTCTGTAACTCTGTTCTGCTGGTGAATATGCACTACAGAGAGTTCTAGTTAAATATGTTGCTCTGTAAAGAAAGTTTGTACATCATCCAAAAACGTTTCAAAGCACTGTCCATTCAAAGATTACAGATGCTAAGTTGTAAAGTTTTGGTTAGGTACACCAATAAACTGCTTGATGATACCCAGAGCTTGTGATTTAGTTCATATAGATAAATCAGTGATGGCTTTAGTCATCAGTGTAATGTAAGACTGATGTAATACAGATCCATTACAAAAGTAAGAGTGTACAACCAATCAGGTGAGAATCAGCTGCACAATAATTGTTCAATGTCAATCAGTGAGTCTTTAAAAACAGGGAAAGAACATACACTGCACAAAGTTGCTAATGGTAGGTAATGGTGTACATAGCAGTCAACAGATGTACATTGGAAATTCCTGTGATGATGAACTTGATTAGGTGTATAGGCTGAAGTAACTTGATGCAGTCCATTGGTAAGTTGTTCTAAGCATGCAACAAGCAGCCATGTACAAGTAAAAGCTAACCTAAATTGACTTCCTTTCATCACAGGGCAAACATCATGCAAAGTAAATCCATATAGATGGAAAACAGTGGTGGATTGGTAGTACTATGGACACTTTGCACTGGCACCAATGCAGCAGGACAATTATTGCAGTTGATCTCTAGAGCATCCAAATCTTCAGGTAGGTGAAGACAGATGATGGTTGCATGTCCTCTCTTTAGACAAAAAAATTGCATGACAATTTTTTTGAGTTTACCATCTTCAGGCTGATGATAGAATGTTTGAGAAAGAATGTATCTGACCTGGAGGCCATCTTGTTCAACAAAATTTTCTTTTACCTTTACACAGTTCTGTTAAATGAAGGTAAATCTTTCTGAACAACATTACAGCAAGCGTTGTCTTTTATTGAGTACTTTTGTAATTGTTTGCCAGCAATATTGTGCCAATCAGTACTGCCAATGAAGGTTTAAATGCTGGACAAATATCAATGAAGAATGCCTACAAGTGTGGATTGCCAAAGGTAGAAAAGTCATTGCAGTGCTGGTACATTGCTTCTGCCAGCAGCACATTTAACACATCTTGTTTGTCATCAGCGATTCCATTAGTGGATAAAAGAATGACTGATGACATCTACCTGGGAATGTAACAGAAAATGTTGGTTGTTTAGTGCAATATACTGGCTGCTATGCTATTATCTCATTAATCTGTTGTGCAGTTGAGCATTGCCACTTCATGTCACCTTGTGCAACAAACCGATCAATGAATAGCACTGTTTGCAGATAATTTTTTTTTCTTTGCATCATGTCAGCTACCCATTTATCCAATAATTTCATCTAAAGTAGGATTATTTTTTAGGTACTGCTTTTTGCCAGCGCCTTTTGGCTGCCAGTTTCTTGGTGAGCCCTGTCATATGAGAATAAGCTTGACAATAAACAGTGAAGTGTAAAACAAGGTAAAACAAAACAAAGCAACCATACAGGATTTTCAATAATGCGGATGAAGTAGCCTGCTGATACATTGGCCTTTTAGATTGGCATCTTGAACAGAATGCTAAGCAAAAATTGCAAACAATCCATAGCACTACAAAAAAAATTTAAACTTCTATTGATTATAGTTTTTATTGGAAAGCAAAAATTTTTGCTTCTTGCAGGATTGGGAATAACCAAGTAAATAGAAAACATTAGAACATATAATTGGACAATATAACTTTCAGACAAACAAAGGATATAGTATATGACCCAAAACTATATAAACAGACAGTATAGGACAAGACATGTGTGTGAGCATATGTTATTGCCAACAGGACAAGAACTTATGGAGTTGAACCTGCATGATAGAAAATAGGGCTTCCAATCACTTGCAGCATATTGAAAATATCTATAATCGATCACTATTGACTATATAGTTTAAGCACTGATTAACTTGAAAACTAGTCATTTTAATTGATTAAAAATGAAATTAGTATTGTTTGGATGCAGCAATCCTAACTTTAATCAATAAAAAATTTAATAACTAGAGTAAACTAGATTAGAGATAGCCTTCAAGTAGAGAGCTACATGAAAACAATACTTCAATGTATATGCATACACTAAAAAAGTTTGCTAGTTTTAGTCATTTCAAACAGTATTGGCGCATTTAAGATGATTTTGCTGCTTGGTAACCAATATCCTTGATAGGAAAAAAGGAGCCAAAATATTTGTGAATTATTTTGCCATCTAATTGGCAAATTTTTTTAACAGTTAATACACTCGGAAAAACGGTAGATTTACCGCACCTTATTGTTATCAAAAATAATAAACAATCATGCAACTGTCCATACATCTTTCAAAAGGAGATCCTTTCCAGCATTATAAATAAGTTGCTCTAAATTCTGTTCATTCCACAGAAACCTCTTAAACTTGACAAGAAGGTTGACAATATCATTTAATTGTTTTGAGAAGTAGAATGCACTTTGTGAGCCTTGATGCAGAGCTACAAAATGCTTTTTTTACATGGATAATATAAAGCAGAAGCATAGGTAGCATATTTTATCCTGCTATATTGGTATTACTATATTCTGCAACTACATTGACAATTCCTTTTTTTCATACAAACTATCTTGGCAAACCAATGATCAACTTTGTCGTGTGTGTGAACAAAACAAATCTGAAGTTTCCATTACCTTTCAACTAAAACTGTCCTATAAACTATATGGATATATAGTGAACAAGAGCTTTAAGTTTGAAATCCAAAACTAAGTGGCTTCTGGTATTATTATTTATTTGCACCTGAGCAACATAAATTTGTGATCTTATACTGCTGTACCTAGTGAATTACAAATACGTTAATAGTAAAAAAATTTTGTTGAAAATAAACATGAACTATATTATGTTTATGAATGATGTTACATTGATCAATATTTTATTGAATTTGTTGATGTAATTAATAAAATTAAGTTTGGTTTTGGGCGCATGACTTTAACAAAGTTTAAGCAAGTAGTAACATCTTCAAATATGCTAGCAAGATTGTCTAGGAAAATAAGTAAATACTCTAACATCAGTGGCAGACTCACGGTTTTTTACCAGCCATGCGTACACACATATTTTATTTCTGCCAAACAAAATAATAGAGGCTATTGGGATGCAGCTGCTTAACTTTGTTTATGTATTGTGTTTTTCTTTCACTTCTACTCTATCCATCTCTGTGGATATCTATCTCTGTGGATATCTATCTCTGTGGATATCTACCTCTATGGCAGAGTACTGGGCACTGGAGTAGTCAAGTCATTTTATATTTTTTTGTTCTTGACATTATTCTAATTTCTTTTTCTTGCATGGTTATCATTCATTATCTTACCTTACTCCACAACTTTTGTTATAGTGCAATCTCTTTTTTTCTTTTCACTTTTACTGCAACAACTATACGCTCAATATAAATTTATTTATGTACATAAGACTAATATCTAAGTATGTAGTGTGTGCTACCAAAGATTGATTCTAGAATGAGCAGCATTTGAGCATTAAAGTATTTACATTTTAGTGCTCTAGCATTCCAGCAGTTATATCAGGTTTTTTTTCATTATGATATAATTACATACTTGAATTAGAAATTTTAGAACAAGTGCAAATGTTAATGTACGGAAGCACTCCAACTATTAGATATGATCTTGGTTGGTCAGAAACTTTGGGTTAATGTTTTCTTTTGAACCATAACATCTCTTTATACTTTTAATGTTGACATTCACAAAATTAAAATATTTTATAGAAACTCAGACTATAATAACAAAAAATCACCTATATACAAAAAATGTAGGAAAAGCACAACTGGAAATTTGAATTTGATATATGTACACAAATGTTATCTTAAGGTACTGCATGTTTCTATTGACATGCATTATATATTTTGTATGATATAATTTGCATTCATTCTTCAAATGAGGTTAAAAATACATTTTTTAGCAAATTAAATGCATCAAAAATTTTACCATTCAATAATATATTATAAAAATATAATTTATCACTACAAAAACTATTTAAAATGAGATCTATCAATTTTTCCACAGTTACAATTTTTTTCAGGTTTTGTTGGAAACTAATACGCTAGAAAAGACTGCATTAATATTCAGAGCTTTCTGCTTTTCAATTAATTGAACTACAAATTATTAAGATAATTTTGATATTAATTTTTGCATGATTAAAATCTTGCTAAAATATTACACAAAATTTTAAATTTCTATAGGAGTGAATATTAAAACTCCAAACTAAATTGTTTTCATTTGCACTGGTTTTGAATATAAATAAAAAGTAGCAAATATCAAATCTTAAAAACTGTCAGGAAATAGTTTATATTGTAAGTTTAATCCCTTTTTACTTATAGCTGTAGGTTTTTCTTTTTGGAATATTCTTTAATACGCCTTGTCATATTATCTGTCTAGTCCCATAGTATTTTTGAATTAAGTGATATTGTGTTGGAAAAGTATAGTCATTTTTTGCAATGCAGGTTGAATATCAATGCATATTTGAACTATAACTCTCTTGCATTGTTTGTCTATCTTGCCATATGTCACAATAAAACAAACTTGAAAGCTGTACAGAAATTCTGAGATAGAGTAAATCTTATTTTGTTGAAGTTTTGAGTTGCCAAGAAAATGAAGACTTGAAAACATGTCCAAAGTCCTTGGACAATACTTAGTCAGATTAAATTAAAAGCTTTGACTGCTTAAGTTTCTTTATAAATATCAATTCACATGATTTCCTCTATTTTAATGCAAAAGTTTAATACATATTTATATATATCAAGTCAAATGCATCTTAGCTCTCCAACAAAGCTGCAAAGAATAGAGCAAACTTGGAGCAGTAATACAGATGATCTCTTTGCCTGACATGATTGAAGTGCTTAGGGAAAAACAAATTGTATTCCTCACAACCTTAGAAGTTTGAAGCACAAGGAACTCAATATATAATATTTTTACTCCTTAAATAATGGACAAGAATCTTAATTTACTATTTTTTTCCTAAAGTTTTTTTGAACTTTTCCTAAAACTAACATGCAAAAAGTTTGCAATCCATTTTTTTTGCATCAAAATATCTGCAAAAACATTTGTATTTATAAATACAACTTACTTACAAATATAACAAGTTACCGCTTTTGCTATAGTGAAAAGAGTTCAAACAGTCTCTGCGATGCACCTAAATGATTCAGTTTTGATTTCTACCATAGATCTTCAGAAATTTTTATTATTCCTTAGTGCAAACTTTCCCATAAACTGAACATATGGAGAGGAATAAACTTATTGCCTAACCCTTTTCTCAGCTCATTGAGTGAAAGCAATCTTCTGAACAAAATATATCATACCTTCTGTGAGTATAACGTCCATACTGAGTAAAGATTAAATGCTGAGGAAATATTATAACCCTATCTAATATACTCAATTAAAGGCCATCATTCTGTTCAATACTTGAGCCTTTACTATCAGGGCAATGTGCATTGCTCATTTTTTCTATGCCTCAATCAATTTCACAAAGGATATCAAGTCATGCTATGCACAGTTCTTAAATTTCACAACAAGCATTACCTACCCCTCTTATTATTTTGAAACTATGAATGTTACAGGTTTACAAATGAAGTTAACCCACAATATCAAGATTTCATTAAAAGTGATAAAAAAATGGCAAGCAAAAACCAGTTATAGAGTCATATTGATATGCTCACAATATAAGCACAAGTATGTGTATTATAAGCTATAGAGGTTAGATAGACATTTCTTCAATATACTGCTGTCATTAAATTTAAAATTGATATAATTCATGTTGTACATGATTGTCAATTTGTGGCTGTGCATATACCCAAACAAATCAGTTAAATGAGAGTACCCAGATTATGAAATGTCACTGAAATCATTGACCTCTTCTTTAAATTACTTGTGTACTTGTATAGCCACATCAGATACTCATAGTGATGTTGTCAACATGAATAGCCACAATATTTTTCTCTATCAGAAGTGCCTTCAGTGTAAATGTAGACGTCCAAACAATTGATAATAAGGCTAATGATGATTAGTGTATCAAACTCGTTTTCACTTTAAACATGGGAAGCAAGACTAAAATCATAAAATCTTCTAGAAAGTTAATAAGCTAAGTTAGCTAAAAACTTGGTGGATTTGGGGGTTGCCAATGTAAATCTCTTGGTCTGCCTGTACCCTACCTTGAGAAAATGCATTTTCCACATCTAATAAGGATTTTCAATTGGTGACAGACAGTAAGGGCCCAAGTTTATATTTTGTTGAAGCATAAGTGTGATGAGAGACAATATGGGATAAAGATTTCTTGTCTATATAGCAGGTGTTGCACCTGAGTATTTTGTCATAGATGTTATATTTTAATTTAAAAAAGATACTTGAGTGTAGCATAACACGATGAGGTTCAAAACAAAGAAACCTACAATATTTAGCAGATACAAAGACAAGCACATTAGTATCTGAATAGAAAACAAATTATTTTTCTAAAGTTTTGCATAGCATTAACGTGATCATATGTTGCACATGATATTTGAGAATAGAGGTAGTCCAAAGATAACTTATGGAGTTGAAGGCTCAGGTAGCATAGGCTATTTATCAATCAAGAACATAAGGTGTCCCTCAAAATCAACCCGAATTGATTATGGATTCAAAATGAGAAAGGTTGCATCTGAATACACTGAAGAAAGACCAACAAGGGTGCCTTCTGGCTTTTATTTGCTTCCATCTCTTAAGTTTTTGTTAAATAAGGTCAATAATTATTTTTGGTAAGGTGCACAATCTAAGAATTTTATTTCAAAATATGACAATATTAAAAGGTAACAAAATTACTTTTGTCTTCTACTTTGGCAAATTTTAGCTGTCACTTGTTAGGAATTAACTCCCTTAGGGATTAATTCTGTTTCTATAGCTGCGGTCAGTGTTCATTTATGACATTCCAAGAAATTGGCTACACAGATTCTAGTAGGGTTTTATATTTTCTTGTGTTGATAAAGTTAGCTCACTTCTATCAATACAATTAGTGCATGATGAATGTACACATATTTCTACCACAGTTTCCTGTGTTCTGTTGTGTTTCATGTTCCTAACATCATTCAAGAAAAGCATTATAGATCTAAGATTGCCCACTATTGTATGAAAATATATCTCGGCACGCATTAAGCAACTGCGGTACATTCTCATGGCATAAATGTATGATAAAATTGATTCGAAGAACTCAGCATACAGACAGCGGTAAAAACAATATCAAGTATTATGGTATGGAAGAAACACTCTTATCAGAGTGAGCTTAATGTATTTACACTTTTTCTAATTTTCGAAAGGAAGTCTAAAATTAATTGTTGAACTTGTTCACAAGAGCAGGGATCTAAATGAAGATGATGACTACCAGGAATATGTAGGTGCTCAACTAAGCTAGAGCCAAGTGAAGATTTTCGGGACTCAAAACCCCCAGACAAAGGCATTCCGTTCTCTCCTGTGATTAGTAAGCATGGACATTCAATGTTTGACAAAAATGAATGAACTGCTTCTTCAGTGACGTAAGCAGTCGAATAAGCACGAAGCCTTAGGTCGAACCTGAACTGTACGCCCATAGTTTTTTCACCTTCTAGTTCGACAGTACACGTAGATCGTTCGATCTGAGCAAAATACAATGTAAATATTTATATCTGACTAAGAAAAATCCTGAAATTATACCCCTCTTTTGTTTTTTATTTGTAACAATATCATTCAGTAAATGTGCCGCTCTTAGGATATGTAGTTAAAGCATAAGCTTCTAAAACAATAACGATTCAAGTAAAAATTTATCTTTTACCATTGCCTTGTCGTCTCTGCCTCTTAAAGGTTTACTATAAATAACTATAATTCTATCGATAGTGGTAAAAAATCAATTTAGTGTAAATGGGAATAATTTCTATCATAAGTTTATGAAGCTATGTACATTATAACACTAGAGAGACTTGATTCAAAATTGATGGTAGTCAATTTAAAGAATTTGAAGTTTATATTCAATTAAATAACAAAACATTTACTTAGAATTTTCAACATAATTATTTTTTTTTATTTTGAGTATTTTACTTTTTAAGGTAAATTTGATTCATGGAGTAGTTTCATTCATGCCAATCCTTATACGTGTAATTACCCTATATAAAAGCATGTCTACAAAAAGCAATCCTGGAGAACAGAATGCAGCGAAAAAATTTTTTTTAACTGGAAATACTTTCATGATAGCATTATTATGTATAAGCCTTTTTAGTGTTTAAAAATAAAACTATCTCAGTTTAATATAAATACCAAAATTTTTGTTGAGAATTAGTTCTTGGAGTTTTAAAAATAATGATTAAATTTTTACCAAAAGGCGAGCTCCTTCCTCCGAAATAGTTTGATTGCCTGGATAGTCACTGGCTGCAGCCCTTCGTGCATTTACAGCATGCTGAAACGATGGCCAAATCTTCAAGCAAAAATCATTTGTAAAGCACCGGAATATGAATCAATACATTAAATATAAATGAAATATCTGTAATTCAACTTATAAACTACATGAAGTAAATACTGTTTTTGCAAAGAACTAGAGCTTATCTGCTAGGATATAAGCCTTAAAGACCAACTAAAAAAAACAAAATATAAATTGTGCCCAAAATTGTGAGCCATTAGAAATGTATTATCAATATTACTCTGCTTCATTTGCCATATCAAATTAAACCTACATTTAGTTTTTGTAAAGAGTAATCTAGAATACATCCCAGACATACTGCAACTCCTAAATACTGCAACAAATTATGCATCAATCGCAAAGGATGGAAAAATCTTGATTACATATTTATGCTGAATTTTTAAACTGCTTTGATACAAATCACGAAAATAGAAATTCCCAGAAAGGTCTAACTTAGATACTTTTTCGAAGTTTTCTCAAATTTTCGGACGGAAATCTAGATTCATAGTAGAATGGAGTGTACACCTTTTGCTGCTTATTCTGCAGTGCATTCCTAGCCTTAACCGCCCTTCTAAAGTGCATTGCCGCACCCTGTGGAGAAAGTGTGAATGGACCGAGGGCATCAATAAACACACAGCTTGTAATTCTTTCAGGAAAGCTTCCTGCCACCATAGATGCAATTCCTGCCCCCAAACTATGCCCCACAAGAATACATCTGTAGAAAATTACAGTATAATTTCTGTGCTGCAATGAAAGATAGCATGGAAACTTGAGCAGCAGATTCGTACTCATATTGAAAATTCAGCTCATGAATTTAATATCATTGAATCTGGATGAAAATTTTGAAAGTAAACATTTTTTCAGCATGTCTGAGTAACTATAGTTCATCAAAGTTTCATTTTCCTCTACGGATTTACCAAAGTATTATGTTCAATAATCAATGGGCTATAGATAGATTTAATGACTATAGATACTTTTCTGAAAATGCAATTATTTCATAATCACAATTCCAACATCGTTATTGACTGCAAGTAAACGTGAATATTCATCAGAATGCAATAACATTTTAACTCGTGCAAAATGGAAAAAAATCGCATATATTTACACAAACACAAAAAATGGTTTGATTGAGATTACAATCTGATACGCAATACATTTCAAAAATGGCAACTGAATTGATTGTAGAGGAGTTTTATTTCCTGCCTGCTATTGCACACGAATACTAACAAGTTTTTATGTATAAAACACTAAGAACAGAAATGTCCTATGTAGAAATTAAACGAATTACAATAATGAGCGAGCAATTATTGAAAAATTTGATTGGTTCTTACTTTTCCCAGCCTAGAGTATCTTGTAGCGCAACTACGCTATGCGAATAATCCATAAGCTCATACCAGTTATCTTTTGAAAGATGGCCGCTTAGGCCATGTCCCGCAAAATCCATCGCGACAACCTTTTGGTAGCAAAAGAAGAAAATTGAAATAAGGTAAATTATTATGCACCATAAAGTCATGACATGTTCTAAAGATTGAAACCTCATAACCCTGCTGCGCTAGAGCTGGTCCAATCATATCGAAGCTATTTGCATTGTCAAGATATCCGTGTAAGGCAATTATTTTTTTAGAGTTGCTTCCAATATTTGGACTCGTTTCGCAACCCCATACTTTCGCTGCGATATTTAGACCTTACAAAGAGAAATATAATTGCTTGAAATTACATAAAAATCCAATAAAATCACAAACCAAACCTGAAGGAAGTATAAATTGACGCTCGCAAGAAAAAGGCACTGAAATAGTTGTCATATTGCGCGCAGCTGCTCTAGAATATAGTGTGCAACAGGCAATGCTCCTCAGCATAAAGTATTTTCAAACAGGAAAAAATTGAAACATTTTTATGCATACATTCTTACAAGAAACATTTTCAATTCAAAACTGAAATTCTAAAGGAAACTTGGCCGTCATCTTCCAAATAATGGCCGTTTTTTTCCAAAAATTTGGCCGTCTTTTTCCAAAAATTTGGCCGTCTTTTTCCAGAAATTGAGCATTCTTGAAAGGGGGTCAGAATTAAAGACATTTGCAATGAACCTGGGAATAACTGTCGCATAGCTCCATAGTTGGAAATGAAAGATTTGTACATGGAGGTTTTTTTGAACCTCCAGCTTTCTGGATAAATATCAATTTATTAGTGAAACAAAAGCAAATGACTATGCTTAGGTGGTAGATTGATTCTCTTAATAAAGATATTTAAATGCAATAAATACAGTTGGATTTTACCCTACGGCTTACACTATCCACTGACATGAATCAAGTATTAATTTTGTTAAGTTGGAGTTGCAATCATAAAATTCGAATAAGGTCATTTCCTATTTCACGATCCTTAACAGCTGTACTAATTGGCATTGAAAATTGTGCCGGGATCACTGCATCCACTACCGATTAAAGGCACCTATTATTAAATTCATTGTTGATAACTAACTATAAAAAATAATCAATATACTTCACGCGGCTATGAAAGAATGTGATTAGGAGTGAAACTCAATCATGAAAGAATGTGATTGGGAGTGAAACTTTTGATCATGCAAGTGTGGCCTTGTCATCTTAGTAGATGTTGCTAATATAATTGACATATTTTAATATCTCTCATCTTGTTTTGTCTGACAGTTTGGTTTCATCTTTAGCTCTGTTGGTTTTGTTTGATTCAGGATGTGGTAGTGATAAACTAGTGGTTTATGTAATTAGTTTTAGACTGTCCTTGATTCCATGAAAAAACAAGAGATAATAATACTTAATGCTATATAAAACTATGTAAACAAATCTATTACAAAAAAATGCACATTAACTCGTTTTAATATATAATTTTGCATGTGCATCTGTTTGCTATTTTGTCATCATATCAATGTTTGATTTGTAAATTCATTGCATGTTACTGAAAAAGTGTTTAAATAGTCTCACCAAGAATATTCATCTGGTAGTCTAATTATTTGATTACAAGTAGTTTTGATGATATTATGCTCATTTACTAAGCTATCACACTATCTGACATTCATTCCTTTGTACTTCTGATGGCTAGCAAGATACTATTCCTATAAAACTTGCCTAGTTACCTGGGTTGTTCCACTTTCAGATTCCAATGCATGGTTACTTCATTCTAAGAGCTTTGATGCAGCATAATTCTGTTGCCTGATTGAAAGTTAAAAATGCTAAGTTTTTTTAGTAAAAGAAAAAAATTATATCTCACAATACTAAGACAGCTGCAGAAAGGCAAAGTTATTATGACAAAAAAACAAACAAGAGCAATGTAAGGAAAAGAAGGAAGGAGAAGGTTATAGAAATGTGCGTATCAAGACTAAATGAAAAAAAAAAATCCGATACTGATGCACTTTTGAGAGTGCAATGCTATGAAGATGGCATTCCATGGAATATAGAAAAGTTGAGATTGATGGAAAAAAAGTAAAAAAACTAAAGTATTGAAGATTGAGCATGTTCAAAATCAATTTTCCTTTGTAATGTTGCTGAAATCTCCATTAAATTCTATTGGCATTTGTGCGTCTTGACAAAAAATTGAATATCATGACATTTTGAAATGAGTAAGAAGGGATAATAAATATTTAAAAGCTTTGCATTCAAGGGAACATTTGAATCTTAAGAACTATTGGGAATTGAGTTGTAGATTGGCATTTGAATTGTAATTTTAAATGTATGAACGGAAAATGGATTACAATCTTGAACGGGAAACGGAACAGTAGCTGTAGAAATGTTAATAAAAGTACTGCACTGTCAAGGATTCAAATACCCCAAGAATAAAACATCCTGCTATGGAGAAATCTTCTGGTTCATGCCCGAAAATGGCTTCATTTGCTTGATTGGAAAAAGAAGTATTGAGTTATAATTTTTAACCTACACCCAATGAAAATATACTTAAAAATTAGCATTCTGCAAACTGAACACGAGTTTCGGCGAAGAATTAGAATATTCAATCATAAAATTAATTTCCATGTAAATTAAATGTTAATATGTATTCCTTCACATATTCGGAAGATAATCTATGCTTGTTCCTTTCTATTTAGCATGTATTAATTTTGCATTTTTTCGATCTAGTGCTGTGTACAATAGGCTTGGGCAATAATATTACATGGTAAAGATTTGTGCAGTAAGATCAGACAGATTGCATGCCTCATAGCACTTCATTATAGATATATTCAATAAATTCTCCAAGACTATTATGAGCAGCTAGTGTTGATTCAGCTCTTCATAATCTATTTAAATTATGCCAAAGATGTTGTTGAAATAGCGGGTCAGACGAAAGTAATTAATCTAAGAATAATGTTTCAAAATTTATGCATGTTGATTGGTGGTATTACCTTTTTTCAAAAAAATCTTTGACATGCACAAGAGGTAGATTGATTTTATTCAGCCCTAAATTTTATCTTCTCCATAATATAAAATTGTTTTATAAATATTATTTAAAAAATACATAAAGAGTGACAATTAAAATGAAAATAACAGTAACATTATCAATCTGTAGCGGTTCTCATACTGAATATTAGGATATTTCCAAAACACTGCATATATTCATTCAGCCCAAGGTAAGTTCAATGTTGAATATGAATCTGCAGACACGTAATGAAATCATTTCTTTATACATCTTCAACTTCAATTGGAAAATTATTCGTCTGGGGAAACAATGCTTCTGAAGTATCGTATTCCCAAATTGACAATAACTCCAGTGACGATACCAAACTTTTGCTTCTGAGGAACGCTTGACTGCAAATTTAAAAACAACATTGATACAGTTTATAAGAAAAAAATTAATTTTCTCCCATAGAAAATTCTTAATATCATTTGAATCTAATCACCACTGTCTTCCCCCGAACATAGAGCGTACCATATTTTGAACTCCTCTGATTTCAATATTGCGTATTGAAGTACTTCAAATAAAAAATTAAGCTTGAGGAGCTAAGGCTCAAGGGATGTGAAACTTGGTACAGTGTATGCTTTGTAAGCAATTTTTTTCATGTGGAAAACAAAATTAGCTGGAGTTGTACTCTTTTGTCTCTGAATTTTCTAAGTTTCAATTGCATGAATGAAATTGAATGTTGAAGGAATCAATATCAGAAAAGTACGAATATGCATTTCAAAAGGTAAAGTTTTACGCGTAGCTTCTCCTAATTAATAATATTGCCTCACATTGATTAATATTTAAGCATATTTTAAGCAACTTTACGATATCATAGACTCCAAGAATGGGCCTAAGAATATGAACATATAAAAAGAACAAAATCGAATTAAATTCCTAGAAATTTTTTTTTACATCTAGCCAGAGTATCTATGTATGCTTATGTATAAATCAAGCATTCTAAATCAATCTAATTATATTGTAAGTTACTTCGGATAAAATGGCACTGTCGAAGCCTCCGAATTATTTCGTTACCTTCAGAATTCCTTAAATCTGGAAATCTGCTGAACTCAGCACAATATGATTTTTTTATTTATTCCTTCCGAGTAAAAATCCAATTAAGGTGAATTTGTTATTTCCCGAATTTATTGCTTCAAGTATACATACGTACCTCCCACAGCCAGAAAAGCATGATAAACCCTAGCAAACTCCCCATGATAAATCCTAATACAAAATCTCGTGATGTGCCTAAATGCGGCCCATTGAGCTATAAAAAAGGGCAGTTACGCTAATGAACAAATCAAAATTTTCAAAAAGTTCACTATAAAAATTTCAGATATAAAACGATTAATAAAGTAGAATATTTAAATGCTTAAACCAAATTTTAAAAGCATTTAAAGTTTATCTTTATCAATGCAAATCCTACCAGATAATATGTCTTGTAAGATATAGCAAGAAACGTTCCTTTGAGCTCAGTGAAATTTTCGTCATTTTACAAAATTTTTGCGGATACAATCATTTAAAATTGGCATGCAATAAGATAAGCATGTTTATTGTTTACACTTTTCCTAAAGCGAAAATGAAAAACTCATCAACAAAAATAATACTAACTCAAAATATAATTAAAATATATTATAGAGCATTTTCAGGGATAGATTTTATCACCGTGCAAAATTTTTCATATTTGATCTGTATTATAAAAAGTTTATTTCAGAAAAAACGAATCTGTCAGAACCACCAAATAATTTTATTTTATCCGAAAACCTGACTGAATTTGGCACAGTATGACTTGTTTGTTCATCCTTCATAAGTGACAACAAATTTGAAGCTAATTCATTTTATATGAAGTTTAGTGCTCATGAAAGTTACGAAATATAACACACATGCATTGAATTTGAATTATTGAAAGATTAAAAAATATAATACCTCATCCTCAGTCTCCCAAATAGGGGTTACTTGGTAATTATTTGAGCCACGGGCTGTCTCTATTTGGGCTTGCATGGCTGTATTAAGAGCAAATTCGCTGCTCATCGTTTGAGCAGCCATCCATGCCTATTTACCATATGAATCCAGAGAGACATGAAATTTTTTCTCTAGTACGTACATATGTGCAAAATTTATAGCCTACACCATCCTCAAAATGGACAAAACTTTTCGGAAAACCACAGAAATATGCATAAATCTGATTATAGCAGTTGTACATGGAATCCTTAAAGTTGAGGCAATTTTTTAGTCTATCCCAATAATTTGTACCTCCTCGAAGAATAGCTCTAAAGCTAATGTTATAAACATACAAATTTCACAATTTCACTGATTGCTAAGAACAAAACATTGATTCGCAGAATGCATGGATACAAACCTCTTCGGCTCCCAGCTGACGGTCCCAGTCCGTCTCAACGACCTGTACTGAAGATGAATCACTCGTGTTTTGTGAGTCATTTTGCGCTCTAGTTGAATTGTTTGACGGGCTCCGGAGAAAGCTACGTACCTAAAAATATTATATACAGAAATAATTACGAATAGATAAGCTTATATTTTATAAAGGCCTAAATCCAAATTATAAGGGAAAAAATGTTTTGCTCATAAAGTGTGTTGCGAAGCTTTTTGAAATATTATTTAAAATCATATTAGCAGTCACACTGACCACAGCGAGAGAGATGTCGAAAGGAGGCTGAAGCGAAGCGAGACTGATAAATTTAAAGGTCAGTTTTCCTTGATTGCAATTCAATGTATAAACAAAAAAATACATGATGTTTCAATTGCAACAACTACTTATCCTGACCCAAAATTTAAATATGTAGCTTGTCGTCTAAAAATATACATTAGTACCTGTTCTGAGAAATAGGATCTTAGCGTAATGATCTCAGCCCTAGTCATACCATCATTTCTGAGCCTATCAAAACCCCTGCGCAAAGTTGGATCATCATCTTCCTCCTACAAAAAAGAGATATTTGATACAGCATCTACTCGCTTCCGTATTTTGCAAGATTGAGCACCTAGAAATGAATAAATTAACTGAAACTATTTTTGCAGAAATAAATTATAAAACTACTAATTCGAAAAGAGTGAAACGAAAAAAATATAATTTATAAGCCAACCTCATCAGATTCAATAGGCTGCGGAGCTGGGTTGGTTGCGACAGGTCTTGTAGTGCTCAAAACGCAGTGGATAAAGCTGAAAAAATATCATGCGATATAGAAAATGCATATATTGTTAACTCTGGAAATAATAAATCTTTTAAGGTTACCGAATGAATTTGCTAAATATTATATTTGATAATCTGAAACTGAACTTAGCATAGTATGCCTTCTTTGCTCATTTACTACAAGCAATAGTTTGTTGAAGTAAATTCGTTATATCCAAAGTTTGCTACATTTTATGTGTACACATATATATATATATGTATTATTGCATAAATCAAACTAAGAGTATATATCAAGGTATAAAACAAGATTGTTGTGTCATCTACCTTTGATCTGCCACTTTAAACGTATTCAAAAGAGCAGTATCGGGTGTAAGCATTTTACCACTTGCAATAAGGCGCAAATATTTCCCTTCCGCTCCTATTTGTTTTTGAACACGATCCTTCAACTCACGAATTGTCATCGAGAGACTTCAACATAGAAAAAAATTGTAAAGGAATAAAAAATGAAACAAATGATGGCAAAAGTGGAAAAAAATATTTTCAAATGAATGATTTGTAAGTGCTATTTCATACAAAGCTCAATGAATAATTGATATAGTTCAATATATACTTCAGACTATTTTATCGTGCATTTTTTATATCAACATAATTTCAAACTACAAAGCTGGGTGAAAAAGTATTGTTTTTAGTCATTTACAGAAATGATTGATCGTTGAAAATTACTTTGGAGGTCAATAAATGAATAGCTAAAATTAAAACCTGGCTTCAACTTTGTGCTCTTTACCATCGTCAGTTGTTTTAATCTTGATTATTATTTTATCTTCTGCACCTTTCGGAGAGCGCAGTATAGCATCAGGAGTCTTTTCAGAACCGGAATCCTTACTGCTACAATGAAACAAGTCTCAGATCAGGGTATTGAAGTAACTAAAAGGTATATATTGTAATATGAATAAAACTGACAAATACTAGTTTTCGGATGATGTGATTTGATAAGGCAAAACAAAACGGTATCATCAATAGATAATTACTAATACGCGAAACCACTCAATTCAACTCAGAACATAAAGAAATTTGAGATATAATATCGCTTGGCAAACTGGAGAAATTCCACTAGAAATAATAAATTCAATATATGTTTATCATTCTTTTCTAAAATAATGATAAATAAATTTAAATCAGAAGAAAAAGGGAAATTCAATGGCAATTATGATAAAATTGATAAAATCTACTCACAGTCGGCGGTTCAGTAATGGTAATCCTTCCTCCAAGTCAGTCTGAGGCTGTTGAGTAGCCATTCGCCACTGAAATGGTTGGGTAATCAAGAAATTGCTATGCCGAAAAGAGAGTGCTTCTACTGTCTAGAAGTACTTGATGACTTATCGAAATTTATTTTTTAAGGAGGTATTTTGATTGCAACGACAACGTTGGAGAGGCTTCCGTTTTTATTAAAATTCTTATTTTTTTCTAAAATAAAATTTAATTTTTTTAAAATTACTGTGACTTGCTCCAGACGCGAAAACAAAACCTGGGAGAAAAATGAAAATTTTTACGAATGGAAAATAAAATGCTTGGATGATATTTTTGGGCACATGTTCATGCTAAACAACATAAGCTTGCTGTTATGCACGTGAGCAAACATGCATATCGATTCATGTATAAATATGTAATGATAAGTACTTATGCATTCATAGAATGGTATAAACTTTTGGGTACATGACAGCATGCGCACTTAAATATATGAGCAAAAATGTAGAAGCACAAATTGACTAATTGAGCTAACAACTGCTTTCAGTAATGATTCTGTTTTGGAATATATGCAAAGCAAAATTGACGGACAAATAAAAAGCTCTACTAGTACTTCTGTCTCATCTTCCAATGATTCCCACACTTGAGAGAAGTAAAGCATTATCTTTGCTGCATTTGAATTGAATTTTTAATGAGCCTAACTTTGTGGTAATCTGTGGCAAGGTTGTCTTATATGAGTAATGTAGTCCAATGAGATGAATCCTGGTGCACACATGATAGATGCATTGGATAAAATTTACTTTACAGTGGGGTACATGGATGGAACTAACATTTTACTTATCAAAGGAGATAAATGATATTTGACTATTGCCACCTATCTTGCAGAGTTGTGCGTTGAACTTGATAGGTAAATACATATAAAAAGCTTTTGGTTACATAGTTCTGCAAATTTTTTAAAGTCCTTCAATAAAGCTATTCTATCAAAGCTATGTTACATTGAAAAATATAAAACTAAATTTTCACCGAAGACAAATTAATCTATAAAGAAGTCAACAAAATTGCTTTCATTCGTATTATTATTTCAAGCTGAGCAGCTATATAAAAAAGGAATGAACAGATATTAGATATCAGAAAAACTGAAAGAGCATAGATAAAAAGCAAAAAATATGATATTAAAGAGAGAAGTACACATGATACTTCAACTTGAGCATTGTTCTAGAAACTTATTCTGTAAGCGCATGTTCAATTAATGGCTAGTATACTGCACCAGTGTATACTACATACTAGTCTGCATCATTGTAGAGCTTTACAATTTAACAAAGGTAAAACATGTCTATAATGAAAATGAAAAGTCTCTAGGCATCCATGTATTTACTCACTTCTACCTTGTAATTTTTCAGGGGTCTCCTGGATAACTCTAAACCAATCATCATCATTGCTTTTATCTTTTTCAGGAGTCATTTCAATAACAAGTTTTCTTTTTGCATTTGGAGTCTCTGGTGCATCTATATAATTTTCTCTTCCTTTTTTTGTAGGAGAATTTAAACTTGAAATTTTAATAGGCGAGTTAACTTTATTGATGTCAATTGGGCGATTACAAGAACCTTCAGGAGTTTTGCGTATTTTTACGCTTCTTTTTCTAACAATCAGCTCTTTCTTTTTTTTCCAAACTCCAGCTGAAAGGATTTTCTTCTCTCTCATAGAACGGGCTACAGTTGTCAAATTCATAGGACATAGTACACTCTCAGCTGATGGGACAGGAGTTTCTTGAACTGAATCAGAGTCAGATTCATCCGACAGATCAATTTTCTTCTTTGTCGGTGTCTCAAACACCGGAAGGACGTACACTGCTTTCAGAGGTGCGCCCTTTCGAAATTGCTCAGGAATTTCCCGAGAAAATTTTTCATAGATATTTTCAACAGTTCCAGGAAAAAAGTCGAAGTAAGGAATGGCGACACATTTCTCAAGGATATCATCGAATCCATCAGATGGTCCGGAAAAGCTTATAAATAATAAAACATAGTATTAGAAAAAAATATAAATTTTGGAAATAACAAATCTGTCTGGACCGTCAAATTAATATACTACATTCAGAAATCTAAAGTCAGACAGCTTAATATTAATTTTTCACTTAAATTGAAAATTTGTAAAAGGCGAATTTGATTTATCCAAAGTTTAATATACATAAATACATTTGCATATGAATTTGATACTTAATAAATAGATTGAACTATTTGAAAAGTTGACATTAAAAAAGCATGGTAAAAATAGGTAGATGATTGTGGCACTAATACAGTTGATGCATACATCATTGCTAACTTTGCTTATAAGTGCATGATTTATTGGCTTATATCATAAACCAAAAATCAAATTTATGATTTTTTGAACACAGGTCTGATGTGCTTACTAACTCTTTCATGGGGTATTAATGTATAAGACCAGGCCTTGTTATATATCATAGGAAGTATTCTCTTTTTGCCAAATATTTATAATACTATGGAGATGTGCACGCATTTATTGTTCGTGATAACAGCATCTTAGTGCATTAAATAAAACAGCGATATTAAAAGTCTAGAAAATACTCTAATCCAAAGAAAAAGGCAAAAAATTATGCAAAAAGCGATATAAAAATGGTATTACCACTACATGTCTATATTGTGCAAAATACATTTAATTTGTTGCATAATTAAAATTCGACCAATTGTAAGAATTCCTGAAAAATACCTGGAGGCTATAAACCCGATCCTACTAAGCAGCGACATGATAACTTTTTCAATTTTTTCTGGAAAGCATTTATTCGTACACGCTGCTGAATTTTTTAGTTCTAATTCAAAACGTAGCATAACCTGAATCTAATAGAACAGCACATTACGTGTGAATGAATGCATACAAAGCAAAAAGAACATAAAATAATCAATGAAATTCGAAATGAACCACATTTATTCATTATCTCTAGTTTCCACCCATTCCATCGAGTATACACGAATAAATATTAAGCAATATTTCGTTTTCAAAATAATTTTATTTTCAAGCAGACATTTATAGTCAAAGATATTTCAAACCATTCAATTTTTTAATCTTATAAAAGAGACTGGACAAACTCATTAAAACTAGCTGGGCAATTGGAAAAAATTTGCAGCTAAAAAACTCCTTTCATAAAAATTACCTGGTTTTCCCTCAGTTCTTGCATGTGTAAGCCAATATTTCTTTTATACAAACTATTTTTCTTGATGAATATCGATCTTCGAACCTCCTCGATACTGTGATTCCCCAGAACAATTCGAATTCGACTGGCGATCTCTTGTGGAGAGGGAACAGCATGTAGAACGCAACTTACATAGTCAGATTTGAGAGTTTTGGGGGTTACAATGCATGGAATAGTCTCTTGAGGCTCAGATTTTTTTGTTCTCTTCAGCCTGTTAAAATTCTTGGCCATTTTCGAATATTGCTTGGCATTCCTTATTAACGCTAAGTCGAAACAGAGAAAATTATGAAGTAATTGAAGAATAGCAAATGAAAAACTCTTGGCTTACCTTCCAGTCGCAATTGAGGATTGTCTTCAATATTTTCCATCCTACAATGCCAAGATTACAAAAAGAAAAAATCTGATAAATGAAGAGTGCTTACTTATAAAATATGAGAAATATTCGACTGGAGATTTTTATATGATATTTTAGTGTTTTCCCTAGACTGGGTAAGAAAAAATAACTACCCGGGTAACAGGGTAGCGCGAAATTATATTGTAGTATTGGTTGGGTGCATTCCAGGTAGTGAGGTTGGAGGATACTATTACTTGTGCATTGTATGGCTGCAAATAAAATTTTGAACTATTTTAAGCATACATGCAACATATATACATATAAATAGCATCATTTTCATTTAGTTTTAGATTGCACAAAAAGATGAAGCTTGAAATTACTTTTATTGCATCAGCATAATATTTCACAAATAACATCCAATCAGGATATTTTTAAGTTTTTTGATAAAATTTTATTGTATATCCCAGACTTTAAGAAATTACATGACGAATAGCTACCCGGAGAAGAAACTACCCGAGTAATGGGTAGAGAGAATCCTCCAGCGTTCTTTTACAATTTGAGAGCACAAAATAATATTTTTAGAAAATTCTCGTCAAACCCTAAAATATATAAAAACAACGGCTACAAAAAGTTATGGATTTTATAATAATTTCGTATTATGAAAGTTGAACTTGACACCGTGATTTGATTGGTGAAAATTTGTAGGATTTTTAGTGTACAATTATTTATAATATTTGAGAATTAGGTGTTCTCAAGCCTCTAATAGAAAAAATATTTACTGTAAGACCCAAGTAAGCCAAGACATGACTTGCTTGAGCTGTAAATATAATGAAATGGATCTATATTAAAAAAGTGATTTTGATGTAAGAGTCGTAAAGTTTACCACATACCTCTCAACCTCATGAGTTTCTTTTAACATTTGCACCAATCCTTCGACTTCGATGAGATTATTTTTTACAGTATTATGCGATAAATCTCCAAGTCTTTTCGATATAGTTAGAGGACGATGCATCTCAGTTGGTATGTTCGCCATGGCCGCACCGATATTGTGCATCATCTTGAAATAATAATGTTGCCTCAAACAAAGATGAGAAATAATGCGATTAGAGGTAAAATTCACTGCAAATTATTTCCTCCAATTTTTTGTCAAACAAACTTGCAACTGTAAAATTAGTTCCTAAACGGATCAACAATAATCAATACAGGTTAATATATCTTTTTATAGCATACAGTGAAACCTGCCAAGTCGAACACTGTTTGGTGAATAGCAAATTGTTCGGTTTAATCAGGTGTTTGGGTTAAAGAGGTTTCGATCAACTACTAATTATTTCATTATGCAATGAGTGGCAAAGGTGTCAATCAGTTTTTGTAAATATGCACTTTGTACATATGTATCTCTAAGAGTTACAAACTTTTTTTACTGATCTCTGTTATCATTTTTGAAGTACTTAGAGATAGAAACCAATCTGAATTTTGAAGATTTATAATCCTCATCTTGCTTCTGAAAGTACCATAGATGTTGATAAATTCAACATCTTGATAGTAATACTTGTCAGGATCTAATATGTTTTTGCCATGTATTATGTTTATTCATCTACAATTCTTTCAGGGATTTGTAATTATATTGATCTAATTCGGTTTGTATGTGCAAGCATAGGTTGAAAATGTTGACGAGATTCACTCTCGTCAACATATGAACTAAGATAAATGAAATAGTATTGAATGTGTAGTATCTCTGTGTTTATACTGTTCTAGTTTTCTGGCTTACACTTGATACGATTCATTAGTTTTGACAATACTTCTCTCTTACATTGTGGTGTGCTTTCAGCATTGACCAAGTAACTGGTTCCTATATTTCAGCTTCATTTGATTCATCTTGCAAAACTAGTTTCTATTAAGATCAAGTTCCTTCTTTTTGAACAGGATAACGCTTGAGGTGCGTACATGTACTCCAAGAAGACAACTATATTGAGAGACTGAATTGGATCTCTGCAAATCTTGTAGTCAAATTATTTCTGCATACAGCTTCGAAACAACATGAAATTATCCACCTAATTAATTTAAATATTGTAAAAAAACTTAGCCGATTTTCTACTAATGTACATAAATGTGTTCACTCTAGAGGTAAATGTATTCATATTAAACAGGTTTATTAGAACTAAAAAAGGAATGTACATTTTAAAATTGTTCAACAGACAGGTGTGTTAAGGTTAAAAAACGTTTGATTTGGCAGATTGAATTGTACAGCCAAGTGACTGAGATGAAAAAAATCAGGATATACAGATTTTAAGATGCCTCAATGTCATGTGGGCTACCAAAAAATACCCCTCTCAAGATTCTGATTGAACATAACACAAGTTACATTTGCTGCAAATCCTTCTCATATTGATAAAATTAACAGATTAGTTTGTGAAGCATCTAGTTTTGATTATTAAAATTGCACCATTGAATATATAAATGCAGCATGTCTATGCAAAATAATGGATCAAGATCAGATGGCAAGCTAGAATTTTTATTCTTTCGATACTGCCATTTGATGCTTGTAAGTGAGACAGCAAAAATTTATGCACTTATCATAAAATTTATCACTGCTCAAGTAAAAATTATGCTTTAGCAAAAATTAGATATGCATGCTGTTGTCATGTCCTTTCTGCTCTGCATCAGTCACAACAAATTTTCTATTTTCTCATCTGACTTCCAGAAGTATGAGTAATTGAGCTTGTATCTTGTTTCCTCTTCACTTAAATCTTGCTTCCACTTCACTTAACTTCAATTTAGCAAAACCGCGTAGCATAATATCTTACATGATAAGGTAAAGTTTATGATAAAGCAAAAATTATTTCGTGGGAATGGAATTAACGTCATGTTCAGAACTATATAGAAATCATTTATTGTTTATGTTCAAGATGGATCTTTGCCAGAATCCTAGCCTCTCAAATTTACTTTGATATCAACATCTCAATTATCAGATGCTTTATTAATGTGGTTACGGAATTTTTGTAAAACTTGATCAGAGCAAACTTCTGTTGATTTTTGTATTTGTATGTATTCCCTTCTGATTAGCATAAAATAATTTTATTGTATCAATTAACTCAAGAATCTTAGCGTTAGTTCATAAGTTAATGTTCAATTCAAGAGATAGTTTTGAATCAAGCGAAAGAAGCTCGCTAACGGACTGCTAGACGAGTCTAGACTGCAATGCATTTTGAAGCAGTATATCAGTGACGCCGATGTCCCAAGGAAAAATTGATACTTTAAAGGCAGCTCAAGCGCCGCTTATTCGACTATTGCATGACGTTCCATTCTCTGACTGGGCTAACATATGCATCGTTTGTGACAGTGGAGTAAGTAAAAATATTGTAATTAAATGCAAAATGCATCGAAGCTCACTGTTGCCTATCAAAACCACCAAACAAATATATTGTGCTAAAATTTTTACATCATATCGCCGTTCTACGAAAAAATTAACTCGAATATTTTTCAGTGTTTTCTTTAGTTCCAGATAAATTAGGTGAAAGATGACATTTTATATAGCTACAAAATTATATAATTCATTTCACAGTTAACTAGAATTCATTAAATAATTTACTCATTTTTTCCTTGAGAGTTACTATTTTTTGCTTTTCATAAAATGCGATTAATTTTCTATGTTCAAACGACAAAAGTGATTTATTTTTAGTGACCTAATATTTTCTTAGGCAACAGAGGCTCTACGTTGGTCCGGTGGCATCCCATTTTTGCTGCAGGAATTAGGCATTTATCAAGTATATGATTTACATTCATTTAATGGGTCTTCAAGCTCTAATGTTTTGTCATCCGAGCGAGTTATTTTTTTAGTAACTGGGTTCTTGTGGGATCTAGAATCTTTGATTATAAATGCTGTTCGACGGCTTAAAGCAACTGAAATTTTTATTGGAAGTGCAATTTCGGAGGCTGCGCATAGGAAAGCATGCCTATTGATAGACGAATTTAAACTATGCCTACATTTTTGGCAAATTTTTTAAATCTGTCATCATCCTCAAAAATGATTTTTCAACTCCTTTCAACTTTTAGTATTTCAGGAGCAATTTAAAAATATGCCTGAAGCATTCCCTTTGGAGTTCTATTTAAGGTCTTTTTTTATGGTCATTCAGATCTTCGGAGGATTTTCTGAGTGTGCCTTTATATGTGTGTAAAAATTTTGCTGGAGAAATATACGATTCAGTCTCCAATCAAATCAATCAAATGAATATTACTCTGATTCAATTCTGGCATGAAATAACCAAATAAGGCTTGAATTATAATTCTTCCAATTTTGAAGTTTTTGCTCAAAATCTTATGTAGTCAAAAGTAATTTTTCTGGTTAAAAATATTTTGAATTTAATGCATATATATAATTATTGAAGTTTCTTTATAGTCTTTATTTTTTCCATAGAATGTAACTCTATATAGAATGTAACTGAAACATTTCACATCCACACTGATCAAATTATTTATTTCTGGAGATATTTACTTTTTTGAATTTTTTTGCTCTTTCATTTTCAGTTGTCATGAGCAGTCCAATATTTTATCGCAGCATCCAGAAGGCAATATTTCGTTCTCTGTCTTTTCAGAAAATCTTCAACTATCGTTAGATCGGTTACATAGATTTTCTACACAAGGGAAGTTGAATTCCCCTCCGGTAAGACAAGTACGCACATCCACTTTGCGTACTCTATGTGTAAAATATTTAAGACCCGAGTTCATGAAATTCCAACAGTGATTTTGAACAAAAACTTCAAATTCTGCCCTGTTGAAAGACGCATAGGTATAACAGTTGATGCCATCAATTTAAATGCATTGAACTTGGTTGCCAGTATTCATGCTTAAAAACCAGGTTAAAAGAGGAGTTGGTATAGCTTTCAAAAATTCGGGTCTTCATTTCTAATGATTATTTTACTTTACACTTTGGGTATAACAAACATGCCCGGGCCACCAATTTATTCTGAAAATCCAAGGCTGGACTTTGGCATCAAGTTATTTTTTGATTTATTTGTTATAAGTGAAATTTATTAAAATGAATTCGTTATTTTCAAAGTTTTCCGCAATAATTGTGGAATTTTGTATTAAGAGTTTCATATGTTGAATGTGCCCGTTCAGGTGCATTTAGACTTCAAACAGACGTTGCATCGATTATCCGACGATCACCAGACTTTAAGTTCAGATACGACTGTGTCAGTTACTGTCAAGCATTTGCCATTGCACATTGGGGTCGTATCGCAAAATTTTTTCGGCCTGTGTGGTCATTCTGCATCGAAAGTTTTTCCGTTTAAACACTGGTCAAGCAGCGCCAACAATACCATGAATTTGTCTTTGAACTTTCAGCTTAAAGCAGAGGTACTCGTATGTACAAATGCAAATACATGCATGCATACTTATAAGTGTTGAATATATTGATTTTGTTGAGTTTTTTTAACCTAATATTGCCAATATTTATACTTGATTAAATGTAAATAACAAATATTATGATATATATGTATAGAAGTATGCAATTGTAGTTCAATATATTATTCTGTATGCATTTTTTGCAGATGGTGATGCCACGTGTCAGACTAAGTTGGCGCCACCTGTCACATTCATTAGTTGATGTGATATATGAACAGCTGCATTTAAATGTGGATGGGCACATTTTTTCATTGGGTCCAACTTCAAACCTAATTGGAACAACTCTTGCGACACTTCTCTCGGTTTGATTTTTGAAACTGTTGATAAATAGCTCTTTATTCAGTAGTTAGCATTATGTTTCTTTTCAATATTCAATAAGCTTCGGATTTAGTGGATCTGTAGGGACAATCATATCAATTTATTGTATCAGAAAATCTAATACTGAAGTTGGTATAGTATAATATCTTTACTATTTTTTCTTACAATTTGAAATTCAGGAAAAGTAAAATTCGCTATATCCGAAGTCGTTTACTGGGTGAACACCGCGAACCCAGTATACTAGATATGATTTTCATATTATGCTTCTAGAGCTGCTACACTAAAATTATATATGTATATATATAATATTAGTCTTTTAAGTATTCATTTTATCATTCGATGAAATGAATACTCATACCATCCAGGTTAATTTTGTTAGGAAAGACAAGCAGAGGAGGGCCTATTAGGGACCCGAGGAGGGACAAGATTTTCGTCTAATTTGCCAAATGAACGAAGGTTATCATCACTTGTACTCATCGATAGGACTCTCGATATGGCTTCATCAGTTCGTTTGGGTAAAAATTTGTTGGGTCGGGTATTTTGCACGGTTCCAAGATCTGGTAGGTAGGTTATTTCAAAATGCAGCATCTTTTTTATAATTCAAATTTTTTTTATTTTACATGCCATTAATTCATCTTTTATAAACTTCAATAATTTAAAGTCTTCATTTAATTCAATATTTTATTCTTCATTTATAGAGTATTTAATAAAAATTTTATTTCTTCTCTCTGCTACAGTGACGATCATTGCACATCAATATCACAAGCAAATCTACACGACGTATCTTTCCACAACAAATCTCAGCCAATCATAGGCTCCGAGAGTTGTAGTGCATGCTTCCAATTGGCTCCATTCCCTGCAGTTGCATCATTTCCATGGAAAGGTTCATATTCAATCTGCCATACCGGGGATTCGAATATGTCCGAGTTAATGTGGGATTTGGCCTCTCTACCTGAGGATAGGGCCCATAAGGTATTATGCGATAGGCTCTCAGGGGTGCTTGAGGGGGCAGGGTATTCACTTCCGCCCAAGAAAAAGAGGGGCATGGGTGCTGAGATATTTGCCCTTTTACAGGAGTTTATTCCTAAAAAGACTGGTATTTCGAAAAAAGACATGTTGGTAAGTATTGTTTCAAAGTTTTGCATTTTAATCCAATAGATTTCGAATAAAATGAATTTGCTTTTAGCAAATTTTCACACGTAACGAATAAAATAAATGTAGCATTGTGCTCAGTTCAGCGTCATATGTTCAGATACAATGAATTAATTAGGTGATTTTTACAAATTCATCATATCCGATGTGTGAAGATTTAATCAACTTTGAATTTTGCACTAGACAAGTTATAGAAAAAGGGCTAGGATTAGCTGATGTAAGACACATGAAAGCGAAATTGATGACTTAAGTCGATTTTGGCCGTTAACTTCTGCTTTGATGCCTGACAAAAATACGATTCATTTGCTGGGAGTGATTTTAAGTTGATTAGTTTGCCTTTTCAAGTTTAGTCTAACTTTGCCAATTTACCTTCATATCCGAGAAAACTAGGTGATGGATTGTCCATTAGTGGCTTCGTTTTTTAATAATTTATCATGCTCAATATGTGTTAAATTCAGCAAGTTAATTTTTCAAGGGTAGGAATATCTTTTCATACAAATCGATATTTCAAAAATTACTAGTAAAAATGAAGAAATTAGGATTGACAAATAATTTTGAAAATATACTATTTCATACCTCTAGCTTAATCAGAATTTTTTCATGTTATTGTCTTATGTGAACATGATTTTGGCAAAAACTTGTACCACAATGAAGAATCTCTGCAACAAGAACTATAGACTAGTTCAAATAGCTCTGGCTGTGGTGGAAAGTCTGCAGCGAACTGCTAAAAGTTCAGACCCAGTTCGTATCCCAGGCTGGGATGAGATTTCAAGTGCTCAGAATGCTCTCCAGCAATCTCTCCAGGTTGGCCAAACCTCCACAGTGTAATTTATACTTCTATATTAGAAGACTATGATATTTATTTTAGAAATTTTGCTTTTTGCATGAAAGGATAAGATAGAATTCGTGACAATGTACCTTAGTGTGTAGCGACCTTTAGCAGTCAATTTTGAATCTCCTTTTTAGTGATGATCTTATCATTAATTCTTCTTTATGTTTTGTAAACTATTCTATTGCTTACAATTGTCATATTTTCTAATTTTCATTCGCAATATAACATTTGTCCATAAAAATTGCTTATATTAAATTTGTAGTCTTTTTTGCTGAAGCCAGGATGGTGCTCAGTTTGAAAATTTACTAGTTCAAGTTGCCGAATTGCTTCATTCATTAGCCAAAAAAGGCAATGGCTCTTACAGGCAGTTAGAATACGAGGGAAAATTACTAGTGCTCTTTGCAGCTGCTCTAGGAACTTGCCACATGTCTCACGCAGATGAAGAACAAGTGGCACTCTATGGGGAAGGATTAGCAATGATGTCTGCCAGAAATAAGCTTGAAAGCGCACTTTTTGAAATTGCATTACTAAAAGGTTAGACTTCTAATATTAGCTGTAGAATTTGTTGGTGTTTAGTTTTACTTCATTCTTAAACTAGCACATCAACATTCATAAATGCTTCCTTGCGGCATAAAATTGCTTGCTGGTAGATTAATGTCATTGGGAAAGCATTATTTTTAGTCACATATTTTTAACTTCAAGCACATATATACGTACTAGAAAAAAATGTAGTTTTCTATATCCCTATGTACCATTTGAATTCGTAAAATATCATATATGCAAATAAATTGCATTTTTTCCATAGACCTGGTAATTCAATAGCTCAATATAAAGTCATTATTTCAGGTTTAAAAGTTTTATTTGAAATTTCTTATTTTAGGAACTGATCCTGAACGAGCGAAGCTTTTGGCATCAAAGCAAGCAACACTATTAATCGAAATTCCGAAACTATCGAGAATCATTTTGAAAACGGCTGAAATGCGGACGTGCACGCCCTATTCGATTCAATTCGGTTTATCCGAATCAAATCAAAATGATGATGATGGATGGAACGACTGGGAAAATTCCGATATTCAGCCCCTGTTCGTGGAATGTCAGACCCTATTCGGGAAGCTTGCTGCTCGTTTGTTGTTAAAGAATGACATACAGGAACTCGTACATGCCAAAACTGTGAACATAGCAACTGCGGTATGCTTTTCTCGTATCATAATTTTGAATGTGAAATTTCTTTGATGATATCACTGACTGGAGCTTGATATGATTTTGCATGTTATTCTTGCTTGGTCAATAAAAAATCTTATGGAAATGATATTATTTCGGCTCAATCAATGGATTCGAAATACTTTCGCCTTCCAAATTTTGAGCAAAAAATTTGAATCTATTTTTCCTTTAGAAATGCAGAATGGATTGTTATTCTGATTGAGGGACAGTTTTTTTTATTAGCATTCCTCATTGACAGTTTCTATGCTTACTTTGCTAAATTTTTGAAAAGTATGAAATTCATTAGTATGTATTTTACAGCATTAAATCATAAAAAATGAAAACCATTGTACAGTATATGCACATTAATTTTCTGACGCATTGGAATCGATTTAAATAATAAATTAGTTGGTGAGAAGACTTTATTACAATGTACTAGGGACTCGGCTTACTTTCAGCTGGCTTGAGAACCCTCAGAAGAGGAGGGTTGCAGACCCCACAAATTTCAGCGCCTAAGCCATATCATAGGGAAATTATTGTGCTCTTTGTAGTTGGCGGTTTCACGATGGAAGAGGTTCAAGAGGTAGGTGTTAGTTTATTTAAGGCTTGGCAGAATTTCATTACAAATATGGATACTGTTTATTTAAAGTGAAATTATTTTGTTGGTCTCCCACAAATGTCGTGATCCTTTTCTTGATGCGTATTTTAGAAAAGTTTTGTTCTTGAATTACGCACAAATTCGATTGTTATTATGGGAAGGATATAGAAATTGTATGCATAAAAATATAGCGTTTTAATTCGGATATATCACTATCTTGGTAGTGGCACCATGCTATAGCTTCAACCTTGTACTATGAATAAGATTACCTTACAATTTGGTTAGTTTATTGCATGATTTCAAACCTGGTTATATATTCAATTGCAACATGACAGTGTTCTATTTGGGGGACCTCGGTGGCATTAAGAATCAATTTCAACAACATTTTTATAATACTAGATTGAAACATATGAAATATGAAGACTTTTTATTCAGCATATGAAATGATGACCAAATTTTAGTCTCTGCCAGAAAATAAGCAGTGCTGTTACGAAATTTATTTCAAAACTTAGGTGAGATCAGTTCAAGAAGCTGCGGGAGCTGATTCGCCGCAACTAATTCTTGGGGGAACAACACTGACTACGCCAGGATTTATTTATGACCAGGTTTTTGATGAAGTGGATAAATAACAGAATTTCAGTAATTCATTCAATGTACAGATCCGAAAGCTTGCCTTGCCCTGAAATGCATTCTTTTAGCTGCATAGATGATTTTAAGTTGATTGCAAGCAATTTATAGCACTCATTGCATTCGTATGCAAGGTAAAATTATATTAGAGAAGCCACAGAAATTTCGACACATTTTTTATATCGATTTGTAAAAGCAACGTCAACTTCTGCAAAATTGCTGTCTAGTGTCTGAAAAAGATACCAAGTCTTAGTCAGTGCACTGCTTTCAAGTGGCCTTTATGGACTTTTCTACATATTTAATTCCTTCATAACTATGGTGAATCAATGTTGTTTCAATTGAATATTATTTCTAAATCAATCAGATTTAAGGTTGAAGGCTCGTTTGTGCACATTGCAATGTTGTGACCCATGAAATATAATTAAAGTTCAACGAATTTCACGCAAAGTCATACATATTTTACTGTAGATGAAATAAAATGATACCACTTTAAAACTTTTTAAAATATGGAATATGAGATTACTGACTTGGAGCTTAGAAGAATCAACGCTTCGAGCAAATTCAATTTCCTTTGCCAAATAATTGTCGTACCATGAAATATTCTATGTTGCCAGTTAAAAATTGCAGTTGAGACTGATAAATTTGTGCATATTCAGTCTCAATGTTCCTTTACAAACGAAGCGCTGGTACACATTTCTCAGGATATATTCATAAAATCTTCAATCTCGTTAAAATAGGAATAGTTTGGACAGGTTATTTAGCAAATATCATTATTTTTCGGGCTTACGCCTTTTAAAGAATTTCCTAAATTAGATGAGGTTTAGGAGAGAGAAATTAATCAACTTTTATGGATAGAATGCACTGAAAAAACGTAATTTTAATATCAACTTTAAAACAATATCTCTCTTGCTTTTACGGATAGTGAAGAATCTTTGAGCCTAGGTCATTCAAAAGTAAAGTTGATCTGTTTAACAGAACAAAAGCAGATTTTGATTCACATTTTGAATTCCTTGAGTTTTCTCAGAGCTTCTCGACATTGCTCTGAAAGAAAATTCCCAATGTCTTGCTCTTCCACCGAGGCACAAGGAGTCACCAGTGCTCGTTCAAATGCCTCTTTTGCCTCTGCATTACGGCCAGATCTTAAAGCTTCTAACCCACAATAATACTGATTTCGTCTGCTATTTGGATGAGATTTTCGTGCTGCCTACTTGTGGATTGTAACAAAGAGCAAAGTACTTATCATAAACGAAAAAAAGATTAAAAGAAAAAAGGCATTATATCCTGTAAATCAAATAATCATTTGTGACAGTGGTGAAGGAATCTTATCAAATCAATCACAAGATAAATTTTAAAGAATCGGAATTCGTTCAGTTATGTCATTCTAATTGAATCAACCAAAATATCCTGTCTGAATTTTTTATTCAATCACGATGAAAATTTGCAGGAACTACTCTTTTTGATTGTAAGAAATGGCACTTGGAAAAATAAAGATCATAACAAATCTTTAATTTAGCTATCATTAATTTACAAAAACTTGTTCTTGAATTTGAAATCTATGTTGAATGAAGCTGGTAATACCTGAAAATGGTCTCTTGACTTTTTTGCATTGAATACTGGCCAAGGTGCTCCCAAGTAAAATGCGCCCATAAATGTATGTCCAACTCCACTTCCAAATGAACTATGCTTATCTAGCAATGCCTTGGCATTTTTCTAATGAGAAATGCATGTGCTTGAATGACAAATGGAGCAATTCTAAAAGAATAAGACACTGCAAGTGTACAACACCTCTATATTGCAAAAGTTAAATAGTCTATCGGAGTCAAACTTTGATAATTAATTTACCTCTTTACCTCAAAAATAATTTTTTTCCTACTTCAACGTTTAGAAAGTCTGTTTTTCGCTTTTTATAAATTTTTATCAGAAATTCATCTAAACTTGTTCATACCGAAAAGTCGAAAACCTTCCTTACCCATGAAAATTCGATCTTAATAAATATTTCTGCATTTTGTACAACCGTTTAATAGCTTTCTTTACTTTATTATTTTAACAAAATTTTCATACAGCATAGTTTCAAAAAAAATCCGGAAATTATTATCATTGGTTGAGGTTTACCTTAAATTGAAAGGCATCACCTTTTAAAGCAGCTTTTACCACTCCTGAGCTGCACGAACAATACATAAATGCTTCTGCGTATAGGAATGCATGCTGACGAAAATCAAATGAAGCAATGTTGTAATGATACACTCTACTAGTGATCGTAAATGAAGATCAACTTCAAACATCTCATAAATAGAGTATATTTTCTGAAGCTAAATGAAGGCAGAAACTATTTATAAATATACCTTATGTCGTAAGGTCAAATTTAAAATATCAAGATTAAAATTCAACAAATCAAATAAATCACATACCAAAGGCTTATATCCCATATCTTTCTTCGTTTCTTGTAGCAGTGATAACGCTTCTGGAGCGTGTTTCCGCCAAAGATTTCTATTTTTCTTTGAATCAGAATGGCCATCCACTCTATTCAGCATTATAGAAAATGTTTCAAATTAAAATTTAAGCGCAAAAAACTAAAAAAAAACATGATTAATGTTCATGTACTGAGCACTATTCTAAATGTTTGAACTACGGAAGGATGGTAAATTTTTATCTACGGTTGCTTTGAATAATTTAAATGCAACAAAACTAAAAATGATTTTGCATTGTGCATGGAGTAAAATTTTTGTGGCTTGTTTTAAATTTGAAAAAATAATTACTGCAATCTAAAAATGAGTACATATACTGGCTTTTGGCAGTAAAGTAATAATTAAAATTAATTTTTGTCACTAGCTATCATGCTGCTCTACTTTTTTGTATTCAAGAGAACTGTGCGGCTTTCATTTTCAGTGTGAACATCAGAAAAAAACTACTCTCGTGAATATTAACTTCTCAAATGTGCTTCCATGCTTAAAATAATAATTTTGAAAATTACTCAAACCGTAAAAAATTCTTTCTGACAAAGTGCAAATATGTAAATGGTCACCATATTCTTGGAAATATCAACAATTGCCATGCTATTTGTGTCACTCATCTATAATAACTGTTTTTTGCTCCATGCCAGTGTTTGATATCGATAGTACCAAGTTAGTTATTACTTTTTTATTGCAAGAAACTTTGATAAAGCACCATAAAATATGATATACCTTAAGGCATTTCCATCTGTTTTTATTCGAATATAAGCTAAGAGCGCCTCAGCTGTGCGCATTTTAAGTGATGCATTATGTGAATTCGAGGCCGCCTCTTTTTTACACAGATCGTACGCATTCCAAGCATCGAATTCACTACGAGGTTGTCTCATGAGCTGATCTACACGCTTCATTATCGGCCCTCGGTTAAGCAGCTGGTCCGAATTATCACAATTTAAGTCATTCGAGTCTCCTAATAACATTTGCTTCAATTCCGCTAGATTCATCATGCTCCTTGCGAAAAGTGGGGAACGATTAGCAATGCTGAACGTGAATATTGATAGAAGAATGACGGAAAGAAGCATCTGATATGAAAAAGGCAATAGGCTAAGACGCACTGTCGTTAAATTTTGCTCCTTATTGTGTCAATTATGAATTAACTAAAACGAGATATTTTTGGAATCAATTTGAATAAAATTGAAAATCAAATTTGATATGCCATTTCAATATTATTTGTGAGGTTTAATGTAAATTTAGAGCGATATTGCTGGAGTAAATGTTGGACAAGCTTGTCAAGGGAATACAAGTAATATGCTTAAGCTGTTTACTTCCGCAATTTAGTTCTTTCACTTATATTTTCCCAGTGCAACTTTCTATTTCTTCCAATATTTTCCTAACACAAAATAATGGAAAAGTAAGAGTTCTGCGCGAAAAAGGAGAGCACCTAAACAATAATGATGATAAGCAGAAAGGGCCCTCTATTCCAGAATTTGCGGGCGGAGATAATATTCCACAATTGAACACAGTTTTGCTGACCGGAAGATTAGGAGCCGATCCAAAACCAAGCTATTTTGATGATGGAAAATGCGTCGTGAACGCTAGCCTGGCTGTTAAACGAAACTATCATTCTCTTGAGCGAAAGGCTCTCGGCATTCGCTTTGGGGAAGAAGAAACCGATTGGTTCCAGTTAGAACTATGGTCACAACAAGCTGAACTAGCCCTTAAACTTTTATCTAAGGGAATGAGGATAGGCGTAACTGGTTCGTTACAGTTAGATACATGGAAAGGCAGTGATGAAAACGAGCGTCTAAGTACAAAGGTGCTTATCAAGCACATACTCTTTTGCGATATAGCTATTCTAAATTTTACAGTTTATCTGTTGATCCATGATATTTTCAATAAATGTTATAAACTTTATCTTTTGCCATTATTTCATCTTAATTTTCCTGTTCAACTCTTAGATTTTATTTTAATTTGAAACAGGTGTTAGTGAGAAGTTTTGAACTGCTAGAATCCAAAGCGGAGAAGGCATTAAGGGAAGATGACGACTGGCAGCCTCAAAAGCTTTATGACAGCAAGAGCAAGGTCAAACGTGAAGCCTCAAGTGAAAATTCAGCATGGCATGAAGAGACAAGTAACCCTCTATTGCCATCCTTTTTTGATAACTAGATTAGAATCTAAATATAATTCCATGTGTGCAATAGTTATGTTGTTTCATTGAGGCACTTATACACATATCATTCACATTTACATCCTATAAATAATGCACCATGCAAAAGCTATTGCAATTTTTTAGCAACTTCATATCGTACCATCGATTGAACATAAACAGTGCACAAATATACAGAAAAGGGTAAATCATCGATTAAATGCATTGCTGTAAATTTTATATTGTTTTTAGATAGTTTAAATCCTTTTTCTAGAAGATTTTGATGTGGTTCTAGGTCAGTCTAGTGTGAGATACACGTATAATAACAAAATATAATTATAGCAAATTAATTTGAATAAAAACATGCAGGTAGCATCTGCCCTATGTTTTGTACATATTTGGTAAGTTTAATGCTTCAAAAATCACGTACTGTACCCCCTCCCATTAAGACAAGAAAATCCTCAATGCCTGAAATAGGTATATTCAATCAAATGAAAAATTGGGAAACAAAACAATTGATGCAGTACAGGCTGTAGCTTTATAAGAGTATAATTTTTTTCAAAAGTTATTTTTTCATCTAATTTTTTTCCAAATAATTGTCTTGCAAAATTAAATCCTAATAAATATATGAATATAATTTGATAAAATTCTGTTGATAGAAAATATGTGCATATGAAAAGTGCAAATATGGCAATTGGAATGAAAACGACCTAAGCCAGCCTAAATTGTCTATTTCTCATTATGTATTGACCTCCTCTAGTATTTTTCAGTTTGTCTACCTAATTACTAGGGATAAAAGTCTGAGAAAGAATATAACTTTATACTCTCTTCACACAAAAATGCTCTGTTGCATTCTATGTGAAATCATCATGTTTAACTCTGATAATCAAGCAACTAGCGAAAGCTCATGAGAAACTTGTTCCACGTAACTCCGACCTGAAGGTGCAAAAACATCTTCCTCCGTGCTAACCGTAAAAGGCCTTAATTTTCTGTTCCTATATGGCTGTCGAAGTTTTTGAAGCGCGCGGGATTCAATCTGCCGAACTCGCTCACGAGTAACACAAAAAGCATTACCAACCTCTTCTAATGTATGCTCGTTACCATCATCTAACCCAAAACGCAACCGCATCACTTCCTGTTCGCGTGGGTTTAGAGTTTCTAGAAGTTCAAATACATTGTCTTTTAGCATACTGTCTTGCGTACATTCGTCAGGTTGTGGTTCGGCATCGCTTACAATGTGTGATACAGTTGCTTCTGGTTTATCGCTATCAGATCCAGGACCTCCCTTTCTGGTATGTTCCATACTCATTGCGGACTGGGCTACCTCCCTATAAAATGAAATTTTGTGCTCGCTTACCTACATCGAAAAAATATTTAAAAAATTCACAAATTTTGGAATTATTTAAATTCTAAAGTATGTAATAGTACTGAATCCCATGAAATTGACTACTTAAGAACAGAGAGAAATATTATTTGCATTTCTTTTGGCACTGCTCTAAAATATTTGATTATCTGCTTTACATGAACTGTATATGATACAGTACAATCATGGTAATTTGTTTAATGGATCATTTTTATCCATTAAATTGAAAACTTAACACCAAATCCATTCTTTGATGTTACTATTCTTGTGAAAACATTCATCGATCCCTAAATTATTCAAAATTAATGACGCATATGGTTATTTTAGCAGCGAAACCATGATGACCATCAACCTTTGTTACATAAAATCCTCAAAACTATGAGTGAACACATAAATAAAACGGTCGAATGCATATGCATGCCAGACCCATGAAGTTTATAAAAGAGAAGCATAACTGGTCTAAATCAAATATTTGAAGTAAATATTGATTACTTACATTGAGATGATTAGATAGTTCTTCATCTGTGGGAGCACGACCAAATTCTGAAGTCAGCTCTCGAGTAGCTCGTTTAATACTATGATCTAATTCATGAGCATGCCCGGGTAATCGAATAGTTCTGCTGTGCTTGGCAATAGCCCTAAAAATGCTCTGTCTTATCCACCATATAGAGTAGGTTGAAAACTTAAAACCTCTGTCAGGATCAAACCTCTCTGCTGCTTTCATTAACCCATTTGATGCTTCTTGCAATAGATCAGACGTGGAAAGACCTGCATCGAAAACAAAGACATACAACCTTTGAGTTAAAAACACTTTGAAACTATTCTAGCTCGAGTCCAATGAGACACATTTCTCATATTGTACATATTTTACACTAATTAAATTATGGCATGAATAAATTACATTCGATAAAATTGGTATTGTTATGCATAAAAAAAATAGCTTCTTGATGATAATGAAAAATACCTGTATATCGATATCGATTTGCAATGTGTGCCGCAAATCGCATGTTTGCACTGACCATGGTAATTTTTGCTTGTTCCGCTCGAACCATGATCACTTTGAGGGTGTCTTCGTCCACACTCATATGTGCAGCCCATTCAGCGCAAGTAGGATTTCGATCTAGGCGCTCGGCTAGCTTGCTTCGTGCTGTCGTCCATTCAATTCCAAGTTGAACTTGTCGGGCCAATATAACCTCTTCCTCTGCAGTCAGTAGTTCATCCTATGGTAAAAATTCCAAAGAAGTACATTAGGCATTTAGCATGTTAGAAGACTTCTGAAAGTTTAGCTTACTTTTTGCATCTCCGATATATACCGATATGGCTGCACCTTACTTGGAGCAGTTACGGTGTCATCCTTATTTTCAACATTTTCTTCGGGTAACTGGACGCGCTTTTTCGAGTGTTTTCTTCTAGAGCTTAGTTTCTTTGGTTTATCTTCTATGTCTAAGTGTTTTGATCGTACGGATGTAATTCTATTTCTGTCAGTGCTGCTAGCCATGCAAATTGTACTCCGAACCGAAGAACTCGCGCTTCTCCAGTCGTATCGAGGCAGAAAAGCGTCCATCTTATGTGAAAAAACCCGAAAATTACTTGAAGGTGCTTTAAAAGCAATTGCTTTAGGACTGGCCAAGACTGCAACTGCAGCCACTAGCATTACAACTCTTGGCATATTAATGGTCGTTTACTTCTGGCGCGTGAAACAGAACGAGATATCGTCCTTTCCGGTGTCCATGCACTAGTCTTTAAATTTTAGCAGGTGATAAATACTTTTCGAAAAGTATTTGAAAGACTACTTGTGCGTTCATCAATATGTGTGGGCCTCGTGCAATGCACTGAAGACAACGTAAATTGATTTGTCACAAAATAGCAAAACTTGAAAAAAAATATTTCAAGAAAATGGAATAAAATCTGTTTAAAAATTAGGCAAACAAAGTTGAGCAAATTAGATGAAAAAGACGCAAAAACGTTTAAGCCGAAGAATATAAGCTGAGGTATTAATTGCAGTTTTGAAAGTCCAACAGCACACCCTCCAAAGGGTCAAATTCTTCAAAGTTGAAGTTTTTGTGAATGCATTTAATCAGTTATTAGAAGAGAACCATTAATAAAATTCCATTTTTGTTGTATAAATAGGTGCAGTAAAATTTTTAATCAGCTTTAGTCCTCCTTAAATTGTCAGGATTTCTATGTCACTGCCGTTACAATTCCTGTCTAGATTTTGATCTGTAATCCATAATCTCTTATCTATGACACATGACTTGTGATCCATATTACCCGTTACCAGTTCATGATTAATTCTGACCCATATATACAACTCAAATTGTAATTACAATTCTTATATCTTTACAGTTCCACCCTACATTTTCTTTTCGCAATTCTTGGTTTATTTAATTGGAACGACATATTCTATACAGAATATTCTTCATTGGAAATAAGTTTCTTTTGGACAATCTGGAATATTTGAAGAAGCTGCACAATCATGTCCTCATGATTGCAATAACTTTAAATATGTTTTGTGTTTCTTGACGCTTCACTACTTTTCTACTTCTCCTATAGAAGTACACTTCCTTTGGCACCATGCTCCTATAATGTGTGACAAGTGGCAGTCCTATTCCAAATAATGTACTCTATTATATATTCTTGTCCCTTTCTTTGTTTGCCTTTGCCTTGCACCGTTATCCCAGTGTCACAATGCATCTTATATTTTTACCATTTTCTTAATTTTTTGATATAAAAAAATACCAATAGAACTCAGTGTATTTCAGCTTAGGCTTTGAATTGAAAAATTTTTCAGAGCTGCCATATCTATGCAAGTGCTAAATCTGATTGAGAATATCATAAGGTTAAGAATATACCATCATTAATGATAATGAAAGTTCCCACATTTTGGTAGTCATGACTAATAAATTCTGAGCACATTTATTATTCAACTGTTTGTATGATAATACTAAAATGACAAACTGTACCACATCATTCAGATCGATATTATTTGATGAACTTCTATGCAATTTTAGGTGTACTTACAAATACTCTTTGGAAACATATATGTTCTTACCGGTTTCTTTAAGTTTGTTTCAACCAAATCTTCAATTGCATGGAGACTGCATAGGCCCTATTTGGCATCCTTAGCTTGATGGTTGCTCAATTGCCTGAAGGTAGTGCATGCACTATCCCGCACCCTTAGCTTGGTGATTAATCTTGATAGCATCATAATCTTGAAAGAATAATGTTGCTCTGCATGCAGGTACTTTTACAATTGAAGGAGATTAACTACAGTTCAGAAACTGGACATGAGACATATTCAGTCAGCAACATCAGATACACAGTACACACAGGAATCACAATTACAGGCTTTATTAATGCAAGTTGAATCAGTTGCAAAGACTGTCAATTTTTCTGAAGCAATATGATCTCTCTTCCTGGAAAACAAATCAGCTAGATGCCACAACACATTTTCAGTATCCTCTTTGTTAGATGTGAGTCTCCTATTTTTCTTATACTTCTAAGAATCTCATCCAATTGTAGCAATATAGCTGGGCATAATCCAGTATAATGTAAAGATTAAGGAGTGATTATCAACATGAGATTTAAGTAAAGCTATTTGAGTGAGCAAAGAATTTTTGTCGCAGTTAAGGTAACCAAAATAAGAAAATGAAAAAGATATAAATGATAATGAAGCTCAGAACCGTACATAATTGCTTTTTTGTGAAGCAAAATTTAAGGTCCTACAAAATACTATCATAGAATTTATCGTATTCGCATTTAAAAATGATAACTACTGGAAATATGTTATGCTAATCCATAGAAAAATGAATCATACAAAAAAATGCAAATGAATAAGCAACTGACATAGAGCTGAAATGATTTTATGAATTCTTCATTTAAATGTATGCACCTTCTCACAAAAGTAAATTATGCTTCTTATGTCCATAGTCTTGCGGTCAATATTTTTTCAAGTGTTGGTACAGACACACGGTTTCATCGATATCCACATAGTAAATGCTCCCAAAAGCACGGACAAAATTATAATCGACAACACAGTAATCCGAGAGAAATGATACGATTTCTTCGGTATTTTGGCAGCGCGATCGCTCGCTCGTCTTGCGGCTAGTAACACCTCTGTTATTGATTTTAAATCTGTTAGCGCTGTGTTACTGCCGTTATCAGAAAGAAGTTTTGCGCGAGTATATAATATTTCTTCTTCGCTGCCTACAGCTAAAGTTTTGCCGTCACTTAAAAGAGAAAGGCGCTTTGTTCGATGCAAATCGAGACCGTGAAATACAGCAACTCCAAGTACCTAAAAGCCAATCAAGTGCTTCTAAGCGAAATTAATAATTCTTAGAACAGAATGCAGATTTTGATTGGTTTTTGACATTTTAAAATTATATAAAAATATTTAATAATGCCTATTTTAACTTTCTCTTGTCAAGTTGAATAAAATTACATATGTGTATTAAATTTGGACGAGTAGAGTCAAATTACCAATTAGACAGCATAATACTGTTTTTAGAACAATTTATAATGTAAAGAAAACAAAATCTTTGGCTCGAGTTAGCTTGACTGGTTTTTACGGACCTAGTCAATAGGAAAGTATGAGTCCTTGTATAATACTCAATAAAATGCTATAAAAATCTAATTCTTTTGAATGACAATTCTTTTCAGCTGTAGTATAACTGGTAACTACAGGGCTTTATATCAAAATAGGATATTTTATGGTACAGAACGACATACTTCTAAAAACTAATTATATGAATATTTAAAGATTTGAGTCAGAAGATATAGATATTCATAAACATTAATGTTTCAAATAAAGAGCAAGATAAGTAAAAAAAATATAAAAGTAGATTTTAACAATGAAATTTTTACAATATACCTGTTCAGGGAGCTCATCATCACATCGGCCCTCAATAAGCATGCACACATGCAGTAAACAATCTTGCCACTTGTGCATGGTACCGTACAACCCCTAAAACACAGGTTATTTTTGACAAATCAAATAATTGAATCAACTCATATTTATAAATATGGATATGTGTGTTATTATAATGTACAGTGTTAGATCAACGATACAGGATAAATTAGATGTCAATAGCTCAAAATGTTGGGATACTTAGGAATGAAGCATCAGATATATAAAAATCAAATTAGCTATGGCTGGCATTCATGCAAATGACATCAGTCATATTAGCGATGATCGTGACCTTCAATAACACATACATATCATTGCTTCACTACATAGTGTTTAGGGAAGATTATTTCCTACGATATGCTATGCAAAATTATCTTGCGAGGGACCTTAATTGGAACCCCTACAAGCCTAAATTTCCTGAAACTATTGACTTACTTTTCGGCCAATATATTTAAAGCTGTGTCCACTTATATCTAATTCTGCAATGCCGGCTACGGCATTTCGAATGAAGCGCGATTCTCCAGCATGTATTAACATGGGCTTTCGATTAAACTTTTGACAGAATGAGGGAAGTCCAACCTACTCAAAAATAATACAGCAATCAAAAGTTAAAATTGATTTAAGTCGAAATAAGTTGATTGAAATCAATTTTAACCACGACCAATTATAGATCTCATGAATAACAACAGAATCTTGGAATCTTTTCGATACATTCAAGAAATGACAGAGCAATTCATAAATGAAAGAATACATTAGCCTCTAATTATGAGATGCTTCATATATATATGCTGAAATTTATTTGACAAAATTACATGTACATTGAATTTACACTTATAAAGCACTCATAAATTTTGGTAAATTTAGGATATTACAACTTAAATACGCTAAACAAAAACGATTAAAATGCTTTAAATTAATACAAATTAGGCGAATACTTCAGCCCTAAAAAGTGCAACCAAGAAATTACTATTTCAAAAATTCAAAAAATGAAATAAACACTTACGGATTCCAGATTTCGCACATCTCCAATTAGTTTAAATCGGCCACGCATAGAATCATCAGATTCACTCTGCGCACACCATTTGGCCAACAATTTTACAGCCCCTGGTATATCTTGTAGTCGATCACTTCCGTCATCTCCCCCCTGAAAATAGTCATAGTAACGTTAAAAAATCACTTATTATACATATTTACTTAACTTTATCCAAGATAGCACATTGAAAAACGTAACGCAAAAAAATGGACACAATTAATTTACACACAAGAACTATAGAACGTTTTCTTATGATAGAGAAAATTTAGTAAAGCATATACGTAAATAGGATAAAAATATATTTACTATATTCAAAAATCTATCAAGAATTCCATAGACAAAGGGTAGGCCACCTTAGATCGGTTTTCCATCTCATATAATGCTTTGGCGTGATTCCGCAATTCATTTGAAGCAATCATATATACTGTGATATGAACAGTAGGCCCATCTCCCTGAAACAATGTATATACAAAATAAATAATAAAAAGGAAATTTGAAAAGTTTAAAAATACAGCATTTCCTTCAATAATCTATAATAACATATATATAAATGCGCACATAAACCTATTACCGCTGTTGGGATTTAAGCTGAAAAGCAATTTATCTAATTATTTTTGGTGGTCACCGAATCACTCAACACTGTCATAAAATTGATTAAATACAGATGAATAATTATCATGTCTAAACTTTCACAAGAAGACAGTTTCATCGCCATAATGCAAAAGCCTGATTAGTTCTGGGGCTTGACAGATAAAATCATCCAATATCCATAGATTAAAGTGATGAAACACGAAAGTAAGTGATGAACTTGGTGGATAAAATTCACTATAAATTTGATCCCCTAATCGATTCTTTTTCTCGAATACGTCATGTCATTTTCTGTATCATCGGACCATGCATCAGGACTTGGTATTTCTAATTATTGAAAAAGTTACACAACAATCTAAATCTTTAACTGTAGTTTTTTATGGGCCTCATATGAAGTCTTCTGAGGCATACAGAATACAAAAGTGCTTACAAATTTTTTGTGGCTCTGCCTAGATACGTCCAAAGATAAATATTAAAAAAACTGATGAAAAAGAAAATGCGTTCAAAAGTCTGTATGTTTTTTGCGTTTGTATTTTATTTTGGCCAACATTGAGAAAGTTAACTACACCTTGGGTAAAATCGGGTTACCCAGTAGGTTCATAAGCTGAATTTGGATCATTGAAGAGGTGATTTTAGCCTCTGTACCTAAATTATTTAGTTAGTGTATTCTAAACACTATAAATAATGAAAAAAATATCTTTTTATTCAAATGTATGAAAACGAGAATTCATTCTGATAATCATAAAAACCGACATCAGTAGTTCCAATAAAAATATCAAGAATCCATGGTAACATGTAAAAAAAGAGAAGCTCATTGAGGAAAACTAAAGGATAAAATTTTCTTGGCAACTTCTATTTCCATCAAATACGAGAACCTGTGCGCAATATTTTCAAATAGGACAGCCAGCACATATGTGCATGGGTAATATTTAGTAATCACTGTATGCTTGTACTGACATAAACCGAATTTTACTTTTGGAAATGACTGAGCCAATGGAATTTTACGATACCTGGGATGATAAGGAGGGGCTAAGATTAGGCAGCTGCACATTTATAACAAATAAACGAGGTATATCTGGATGTCCAGTGGCTGGAACGCTCTCTAGCAGCTTATCAAGCCCACGAACTCGACTCTGTCACATACAACATCAGAAATGGCCTCAAAAATAAATAATATGAAGAATGATTATTGCCATAAAATGCATTTGAAAAAGTGATTATTATGGATAGTATAAAAATACACTTCTTCAAGATTTCTACAAAAAAAGCCTTCCCAACATTTTGTCATATTTATGTTAGCAATGAAGAAATAATTATTGTTCATATTCAAGTTTTAAATTTCTATTTCAACTACAAAAATGATAATGATGAAAAAACGTTGGCTTGCTAAGGAGTCATGATTTCGCTAAAGAATACACGAATATTATTATGCTCGGAAAAACAAAGGTAAAGGTTAAATTACCCTGCCAGCTCAATAAATATACATGTTGGTAATGAGAGGATAGTCTAAATTTCATTTTATCGATAAAGCGACAATTACTAAGGCTTAAATGTACACACCAAAGTACACACAAAAATGTACATACTTAGTTTTAAAAAATGTACTATTTCAATTAAAGAAAAGGGACAAATATAAATTTCACTCCAAAAAATATGGCTAATGGATTTAATTCAAATAAATAACAGAAACCCACAAAATATACTGTGCAGAAAATGTGTGATGTGCTTGAGCAAACAGGATAAATGCAAAAATATGCATGCGAATATGTAAACATATGACAGAGACCTGCATGTTGTCGATACGGCAAGGACTTTGGTATGCATCGACTTCTACAAGCTCATAGAACGATGCCATAGAAATTCCTTTCTGTCGGCTATGTGTATACCCTTTCAAAAATTGAATAATGCCTTCAAGTCACTAAAAACATATTTCACAAAATCTATAGAGAAAATACATGCACGTGCAATGCTAATACTTATCACACTGGAAAACTCAAGGCTATATAAAGAAAAAATGTCAAAACATTGAACATTAACCTCTGTAATGCTATAGAAATTCAAAAGGCAATTTAACTGAATAAGATTTTATATATAATATCTGATTTTACTTACTAAATTTAGTAGGGAATGTATGATTTGATAAGATATAAATTTTATGAACAATTGAAAACAAGCTCTGAAGAATTGCCTAAATTGATACATTTCATTATAAGCACATTTGTGAATGATGGTTGCCAACATTATTTTCCAACACTATAACTGAAACTTAGAAACTATTCTTGACAATGATTTCTACCAAAAGATGAAAAGAGGCTCAGTCAATTGAACTTGTTATCTTTCATAAAAAAATGTGCAATAATAGCATGATCCTACCAAAAATGAAAAATAAAATTATTTCTATAAAGAATTCTGTGAACAATATTACGCGAATGTGGAATTAGACTTGACTCCAGTGACATTTATCCATATTGTACATATACTTTGGTGCATATAATTTTTGCATTTGTTAGATGTAAAGTACCTGACATCCGAACAAAAAACTCAGATGCACTGCCATTAGACCATCGATTCCAATCTTCTCTTTCATCAAGTTTCTGATAGCTTTTTCCGACAAGCGGTGGTAGTCCAATACCACTTTCAACCTTGAATACAAAGCAAATACTTTTTTCACACTTAACAAGCATTTCATAAATATTATATACTACAGAAAAGTTAATCGAGTCACAGCACATGAAAATTTAACTGAATATAGTTCAAAATGATTTTGTCCAAATGATACAAGTCTAAATTTGTATCAGTGATTTTGGTTTTGCGTTAGATATCATATTTAAAATTATTTTATAAGCTTTTCTACCTTGACCCCAGAATTCAGTCCCGAACAAAGAGACACACTAAATTTTGAACATATTTATTTGAAAAGAATAGTTTTTCATGTATATCTCCACAACTGTGACCTATCGTTTGAGACAACATGTCTATATAAGTTATTATCATTACAACATTTTGAATAAATTTACTTTCGTTACTTTTCTCAGTTTGCGCATGCAGTTACTCAACATGATTTTGATTTGGTACATGCAACATAGCTATAGCATCCAAAAATCAGGTGAAAATATGTGTTGAATACCTAATAGTATTGTACATGTACATATCAAAAAGATGGGTTCAACTCGTGCATTACCTCATGATTTGAATCATCTTCTGAACTGGAATCACTTGAATCGTCTAATCCGTGATATTTTTCATCCTGTTACGCATCAACATCACACGACAGAAGCTAATGATTAAACTCCAGACTCTTAAATGTATATTAAAATTTAGATACAACAAAGTTTTCAAGACCAGATAATTAACTTGTTATATCCGAAAATCTGACATGAAATTTGGACACATTATGACTTCTTCATTCATTTGCCTTAAGAATTCATTAAAAAAAATTCAAAGTATCCGACGTTTATTGTAAATTATTTCATTTAAAAAACATAAAGCAAAAAATCAAAAGTAGAGTAACAATGAAAAAAAAAAGAAAAACCTAATAGTAGCAATACTGCACAACAATATGAATACAATAAATTGCAGTAATTTAATTACCTTATCTGATTTACTTTTTTTAGATTTTCTTCGTTTTCTCCAGCGACCACCCATGATAAAATCTTTTATTTTGCTTTTTCTGCTATACTTTACATTGTCATCTAGAGAAATGGGCACGGAATTGTTTCGATGCAGACATTCAACTTCTGGATCAGAATTTCCATGATGTTTTGTTCGGCTTGGAGAGAGGCTTACACTTCTGAAAAACATATATCATGGTTATGCACAAATAAATGCCATGATGAAAAGAGAATCAGTAGCCTACAGTAAGTTTCGGATATAGCGAATCATTTAAGACCACCACAAAAATTTGCTACATTCAAATATCTGAAACAAAACTTAGCACAATATTAATTTTTCATTTATTCGATATAAGTGGAAAATTGGTAAAAGCATATTATCAATTTTTTGCTATAGATTTCGTTATTTCTACAAATATACAAACCAATATAGAGATGAAAGTCTTTTGGAGATAAAATAGATAGTTAAAAGTGTCTATGCTCTAGCTGAATCTCCTAGGGCAAGAACCCGATAAAAAGTCCGCTACTTGAAAAAATTGTAATAGACTTACAAACTAGGCGCTATATTATCTTGTATTTTTGACGTACTATTTAGAATGGCGAAAGTACAATACTCACTTTCCAGCAAAGGAAGGAAGATTTGCTTCATTGTCTGATATTGAAGTTGATGGAGGAGATGAAAATTCGTTTCGGCTATTGTTATTATTACTATTTGAGGGCGAACTTGGAGATTTTGAATCTCTATCTTTACTTGAGACCCGTTTATTTCGTAAATGCCAGCGAGAAGACTTTGCCCCACGTTTAGAACTTCTGCGCTGATTTTGATCAGAGTCAGATCTTTCAACACGCTGATTTTCGACCTAAAAACACAAAGATAAGTCATATCTTGTGCAAATGCCAACTTCTACAATAGTTAATAGGTCATTATTTTAAAAATAAATCGCGATTTTTATTGCACACGTGCGACATAATCCTCGGGTAGTAAGTGCTTTCAAAATTTGAGACAAACAGCACGTTTACTTATCCGAAGAAATCAATTTCTAGCAGCTGCTTAATAAAATAAGCCTTGCACCAACAAGACGAAAATCAATGCAACGTCCATTTGAAGAAAATCTGTAGTACCGTCTTCATTAAGATCACCTCAATTCTATCTTCTAGGATAATCAATGTTAGATCTTGAACTTCACATCCTACATTCAGAGAACTTCTCTTTTCTCCCAATTGAGAGCTTTCTATTACACCTGATTCATTCCCTTCCAACATCAATTCGGTCTAAGTATGACGAGTACTATACTTAAACAACGACCAGCCTTTATATGTTCGATTATGTCGGCATTTTCTTCTAAGCAAGTCTATAAGCCCTTGATGCACGACAAAATTAATCTTGATATTAACACAATTGGGGAACGGATGCAGTCAAGATTTCAAAAAAATTTAAATCAATTGCGCAAAGTCGAATTAAAATCTAAATCGACGCAAAAAACTTTTAAAAGGTTGGGGTGCCCACGCATTTCCCTCCAATTGAGCTTGAAACAAAATGCAATTGTTATATGTACATATATTAAAGAGTAATCGTTTTTGAAAAATAAATACTCAAAATATAACCTAAGCTTTCGATTGCACTCTCCTCTTCTAATAATGGAGCTGTTATTGGCAATAATAGCAATCCCGCTTTTTATGACAACCGCCAACTGTAATATTATTAATTATTAACACTAAACAGGGATTAACATTAATTATAGGATTGAGAAAATAGTGCAAGTAGCACATAAGATAGTTTCTGATGGGAGACAGTTATGTCAGTAGCTTTTTTTAATTAAAATATCTGCTATGAAAAGGTTAAAAATTATCTAATTAGTGTGGAGAGAGCTAAGAATAAAATCCAGCTAAAATTAGTGCTAAAAGCTCTAATTTGTTCAAACTCTAATTAAGCAATAGCAAAAAATACAGAGATGAATGTACAAACTTCAATGGGAAAGAAAAGATTTGTCAAAATTATTGAATTGAAATGTAGTAGTCCTAAACTTATGTATTGTATGGGAGAATGTTGAAACAATATCCTGGCCATCGATTGATACACCAGGTCAGTATTATTAGTGCAATTTGGGAGATAGCATCAACACAATCAAAAATACAGAAAAAATTTAGAATCATCCTTTCCATCTCTTAAATTTTAAATTTCTATGGAAACCTAAAAGCTCAAATGCGATTGGCAAAACACTAAAAAGATTCATAATTGGACTTAAACAAAATAAAATAGTTGAATTTGGAACCAACATCTAATTAGTTTGACCAAACATAAGTTTTTTAAAAAAAAAGACAAATTAAAAATTTTTCCAGTGAAAGACTGCTTGCACTGTACCGTGCTTTGCAGCAGGCATCATTACGTGACTACTAGAACGGACAAAATACATCCTTCCCATCCTTCATAGGGTCTATAATAACTAAATAATCTTTTTTGATTATCAAAATTTCTTTTAAAAATTTCTTGCAGTACTGAAATTTGTAATTCATCCCAAAAATAATTTCCCTGAAGCCAAGCCCAATAACTGAAACTTAAAATTACTGTTATATCCCTCGCAAGTGAGGAAAATATAGTGCTACCCCAGACAAATTTTTGAAGTAAAATACCTTTGGTTCAGAATTATAGTACTATGGTGTGTTAGCAAAAAAAATTTTAGCTCTTAACCTTGCACTCAACTTGATTCTGTCACTTTATTCTTGGTATTGATGGAACATACTTAAGAAAAAGTAATTGAGGATTCTCCACTGTGTAACTTAGGCTGATGCTGAAGGGGCATTATTCCTACTTGCTTATGCCATTGCAAATGCGGAAAACGATGATTGCTGGAGCTGGTTTTTGAGAACAATTCGACAAATGTAGAACATGCTCTGCCGGCTGGTTTATAATTTTCATATTTCATTTTTTTGTTCCGATTGTTAGAAAGTACTTATTGAGGAAGTTGATAAATATTTCATTGACTATTTCATGGCTTCTGCAGGCTGCGCTTGACAGTAAATTTTAAGGAAGAATTTGAAAATCCCGAGCTGGCCACACTCGTATGCAAAGCAGCATATGCACTGGCAAGTGTAATTTGATCTTATATTTTTTGTTAGTATCTAACTGATGTTGCCTAATCTGATCTCATATTTTTCAGCATGTACTGTGTAAAAAGTATGGCACTTTGTATGCACTGCAGTGACCTTGGTCACTATAGGCGTATGTGCGAAGAGGAGTCAATCTATTTCTGTTGCTTTATGCAATAGTACACTTGATAGATATGCAAAATTCTGGAAATTTTTAACGGTACTCCTGTGGCAAAAAGATTGGGGGGCAGTGCGGCATTTCTCGTTTTTTTCAGGGGGTATGTAATTTTCTGTTTTTAGAGAGATAATTAATCAATATTCCATAGATATTGTATTATATTAACTTCAAATAATGATCGCGTATAAATCGATTTACTGCTGGACTGCAACTCTACTCTCTACTCGATCGCAGTTTTCGAATATAGGAGCTAGCCGTTCGTTTTCATTCCGTAATTATGTACATACAATGAAATCACCTTTAAGTATTCGATAAATTCTAAGATATACATATTTTCGATAGAAAATTATAAAAGATTTTAAATATTTTAATGAGTCTACCCTCGGAGTGCTGTAAGTGTGTGCTTAACCCGGCCAAGGAGTCAAAATATAAATGAGTACATGCTAGTTCTCAGAGGGAAAAGTCCTGGTAAAGGAAAATGGAGTTTTTGCGGCGGCAGCATCGTCTTAGGAGAAGATACCATCGTGGAAAGTATTTTTAAATACGATATGCATCACTTCCAAATATTTTTATAGTGTTATTTTGATATAGTTTTTTCAATAATAGGCAGCATATCGCGAGCTTCAAGAAGAAACAGGCCTATCTGAGCATAACGTTCGCCTGAGTAAAAAAACATTTGGTAGTTCTGATTCGATTGCATATGACTCTGCCGGAAATGTTCAATTTCATTATGTTATTCAGGTAATCTTTGCGTTCCATGTTTCTTCGCCAACAGTTTCGAATATTTTTATTTGGATAATTTTATTTATTTAAATGCTATTAATTCTTAGATAAGGAAAATCTTTGCCCACCTAAAAGAACCGCAATGTAAAATGTGTATGAACAGTTGTAACTGTCTATACAATTTCTGATTGTTTGGTGCAAATGTGTTTTACTGCAAAAAATTGCGAAAGAAAAAGCAATTAGTTCATTTCATTGGTCAACCAAAATGCTTTAAGGATCGATTGCAACGAATAATTTAAGTAGAAGTCTATATTTAGACATTTTCAAACTTTTCCCAGTAAATTATATACATTTTTGTATAGCAGTATTCAATTACAATTTAGAGATTTTCTGTGCAATAAATATAAACATTGTTTCTCGGTGTGCTCATATATTCAAAAAAATTTCTAAACAATTCTCATTCATTTGCTAGTAAATATTTACTCAGTCACATAGCCAATATATATATGTATATGTACTACGATGCTCTATATATTCTGTTCCATAATGAAAAGTTTGCCTCGTTGTTTAATCGTTCATAGCATAGCTACAATTTTTCTAATAGAAAACTCATATTCTAAGCAATCTATAATATTATCACAATCTAATTGAATCACATTCTTATCCACAATTCACTTAATCGTTTTAATTAGCATGTATATGGGGTTGCAGCGGCAGACGCAAATGCTAAAGCTTCTGATGATGCGGAGAGCGTTGGCTGGTACACTCTGCCAGAAATGATTGATTTGAAATTATCGTTTGCTGGCAATATTGTCGGAATTGTACAAGATGTAGAAAAAATTCATTCTTCTGGAGCTGAATTTATTTTATGGGACTCATATCATAATCTTGTCAGAATATGATAAAATATAAGAAAAGGTAAAAAATAGCATGTATAATGTAGATGTTTTACAGATTCAGTCACTGATGTTGTTTTCGAATTTATGATGAAGCATATAATTATAATCGAACTATGTTTTTTGGTATTTCGTGTTTGACAATAAGCTATGAATGTGAACATTTTCTTCAAAGAATTATATTCGTAAGAGTATATTTAGATATGGTCTTATGTCTATGTTCATTTTACTAAAAAAATACTATCATGTCAATATATTTATGTACGTATGAAGTGCTATATTGAAATATTAGTCAGTTTGAGTTTAATTGGTGCTTTGTCATTTTTTCTCTAGACACTCTTATGATGCAAGTTCAAGAAATATTCATTATCGACTTGGTTGATAGCGAATGCATATTTGTTTGTTAGTCTTTCTGCATGAAATACTCTTCTTGCTGTCCTGACCTACATATGATGATGACCTTTTAATATCTATGAATTGGCTGCTGTACGCATGTTGATCTCTCTATGAAATTCAAGATTTTAAAATCAACAAGTTCTCACTGCAATAATTAATGTTGGTGCCTTTGAAGATTAAATTTTATTGGCTTTTTTATCATGAAGATATATTTTATTGGTCAACTATTTAATGTTGACTAGGACTATTTCCTAGCACTTATCCATTTGCATTGCAGCAATCCCTAGAATCAATGCTGGTAATGTGAACCTTGAAAATAACACACTAACCAAAAACTGCACATAAAAGTTTGCATTACGATTTTGTGGAATTGCATGGAAAATAATCTCCATCCATAGAAGGAAAAATTTTCACCATTGTTATCTGAAATTTGGTGCCAATTATGAATTTCATCAATGCGTAAATTCAATGGCACATTAAATTTGGGAATCAGATTACTGTATGCCGAATCTAACCTACTTGAGTCCCCATTAGAGATTCCCACCTGTAATCGGGACTAGGACAAAGTTACCCAAATCAATTTAAACTGGTACAATATTACTTTATATTTAACAGGTTTTGGCACTAAGAGTAATTTGCTTGAAGCAATTACTCAATAGATAGAGTAACTGATGACGTAATCATTGATGCGGCTCGAAAATATACAAATGCAATGAAAAACTATTTAAAATTATTATTTACCACTGGAGTACCTCTAGTTATTTATTAAAAGTGTACAATTTGCATTTTTTCTTATTTAACCGTTTGTGTTAAAATTTTAACAAGAGAATTAGTAACAGGATACCATAAATGACAAATTTTAGTTCAAAAATCCATGCAAAATTTAAATGTTGAAATCCTCACATAAATCCTAAAATTTTGGATAGACACTCTACGAGAACGTAATTATGATAGATTCGATTGAACTTAATCGCTGGCCTTATGCAAATAGAATTGCGCTTTATAGAATCATGGCAAATCCTGCAGAAAATCCAATGGTCAACAAGTGCCTTCGTCAGATACCAGTTGGAACATCGTTCCAAAGAATTGTTGGACTTTTACAGAGCAAGCATGAAGTTGAATATATCGATCCTGAAAGTGGAGATATGGTCACATCTGACGTGCAGTGGCCGGAGGATATCACATCGAAACAATTAAGAATGAAATGGTCAAACTTAAAGAAATTTAACAATGAAATGAATTCTCTACACGCTGGAAATATATATGCTTCGTTTGTAAGCACGATTGGTTCTCCTGATGTCAAGGATGATTCTTTCGATTTTGACGATTCTTCGTATAATGACATTACATTGAATGAGGTAGGACCATAGCATATTCGTTTCTTCCGCTTATTCATTTGATGCTTATGCTTAAATTTATTACAGATTTCTCGTCATTAATTCAATTTTTCCATAGATTGAATTTAAATCTCTTAAACATAACTCAACAGTGCCAAATTATGACTGGTTGAATTATCATCATTCGCAACAAAAAAATATATGGGGATATATTTTTTCAATGCTATTTATGACTATTTTTTTGTAAATTCGCTTTTTCCCATGAAAAATATGTTAATGCAATATTAAGGAAGTATTACTCCGCTCAGCAAACAAAAATGAAATTGCTGCAGCTTTTGTCATTTACCGCAATGAGAAAGAAATAAGTTATGACAATAATGAAGATGATGGCTGTTATGGTGATATTTCACTATTAGAACTTGATGGCGATTCGAAAGCAATTACTGCTCCAGAACAGACAGTTGAAGTTCCAACAGACTCATCAACAAAAAGCCAACCTGCTGCTGCGTCTGAGAGTCAAAACGATACTAATGGCATTTCAATATTAACTGGAAGCGAAGTCAAGGTAAGCTTATTGTTACATGTATGAAAATATTTTTCATATATGCTTAACTCTTTTTCTGACTGGGGATAGACACAATACTAGACAGCTATTAACAATGCGTTCATTCAAGTGTGCGGTCAAATCTATCTTTAATTAGAATTCAGATAAAAATGCTACATTTTTTAGTATAATATTAATTCATTGCAATGAAGAAAAAATTACCAATTTGAAGAATTATTTTTCTGAAAGTGGGAAAGATTGCTATTTTCGAGTTTTTCGATATGAGTAATTCAATGCAAGTTTAATACTATTGCCTTGTATATCACTAATAATGTGTTACTCATAATTTTCATGCAGCAGTGTTAAGAATTGTGAATGTATTGCACTAAATTTGCTTTTTTTGTTTTTCCAACAACAGCTGCGAATGACATCAGATTTTTACTTATTTTTATGAACGACATACCCAAAATATATATATGAAAGATGTTGAAATTGTATAATGCAGTTCAATTTAACTTGAACAGCAGCTTCACATGTTGAGATTTTATATTTCGTTGAAAAAATTTAAAACCTGCGGAAGAAACCATCAATCGGGATTTAATTACTGTTCTTTCAGAGTACATAACTCTAATACCCCTATTAGAAGTTATCCTTAGATATTCGATGGATATAACTTTTTATGCATGGAAATCTAAACATCTACCTCTTTGAAATTGTGTAAAAGATAAAATTCAAGTATAATACCTAATATAGCATTCAATGAGTAGTACACTAATCGAATTACATCATGATTATAACCGCATTATATTTAAACGTATTTATCAATTTTTTAAGACTTTTAAACTTCAGCCAGTTCGAAAATTAACTTTAGCAGCTATATTTGGGGGAAGGTGGTAGTTAGATGCCACACTGAGCCAGCATTTGTAACTCGCTGATGTGCTTGTGTCAATCCTAGCACTTTCTCAAATATTTGCAGACAATAATAACAGTAATAATGAATCAAGTCCAAGATAAGTTATTCTTTTCGAGTTTACAAAATGACATCAAAATATTACCCAGTCGTAAAGAATTCACGGTGGTAGCATTTTTTCAGAAATACTTCTTTTGTTGGTTTAAATAGGAACATAAGCATGTAAATGGGAGTGAAGTTAAAAAAGGTGATTCAGAAAAAACAAAACAGTTACGACTAAAAAGACGATTAGAAGAACTTCGTCTCCAAAGAATGAATGTAGAAGCTGAAAATCAAGATTTAGACCAAGAAGCAACAAATAGAATTAACTCTCTGAAGCTTATGCAGCAGTCCTTGAAACTGATTCTGGATGATAGGCCATCCAAACGATACCGAGAAAGCCTACAGTTATAGAATCTGGTGATAATAAACTACATAAGATATATATATATATATATATATATATATATATATTCATTTGAGTGTTTTATGGTTAAATGTGATATCTATTTGTTTTTTTCTAGGTTTTTAAAACAATTTACGAAGTAAATTTCGGATAAAACAATTTATCCGGAACACTTGATTACTTTGTTTTATCGGCATATCTGTAGCTTAAATTGGTGCAGCATAACTTTTTCGTATATTCGCTACAAGTGAAAATTCGTTAGAAGTGATTTGGTTCTATCCGAACTTTACTGTAATTCAATGTTTCTGCTACTTTTACGAGTTATTTGGCCTGGTATTTATATGACTGCATTTTCTAATGGTTGCAGTAGAATTGAGTAATTCGGTTTTCTTCAATTTGGCAGGTAAAATTTATGCATTTCGTGTGCATTGCCAGATGAATATTTCGCAAGTGATCTATTTTGTCTTGACTAGTATTAGGCGGAGTCATTTAAAAAAAGAATTCCCATCTGTCGGTTATTTAGTTATAGAATGGTTGTTTGCATTGGAAAGCTAGTTTTACATTATTTGAAAGAATGTCTTCTGCTTGATCATCAGTTTTTTTACACATTCTTGATGAGTACCAGTATCGAGATGTTCTATTATATATGTCGTGGAAGCAAATATCGTTGCTTCTTTGTAATGATTAATTGGTTTCATTTACCATTAAGATGCAGAGAGAAGATACAAAAATACAGTGATAGTAAAGATTGAAGTAAGATATACTTCATATGCATTGCTAAAAGAAGTAGCTATACTTAGTTGCACACTAAGAAATGTGCCAATATACTGGGCTGCATACTATATTAGTTTGAACCACTGAGAAATAATATTTAACTAAATTGCAGTTTTCTAATTTATTCCAACAAATACAGGTCACTATTGAATTTTGAGAGCTATACACTTCTTGGTAATCTATGTAATTTTCTATGCCTTCCCTCAAATGTCAGGTGGCATGGTACTGTTACTTTTGGAATAAATAAATTTCATAAAATGCGAGTAAAAATGTATTCTAGCAAATTTTCCTTGGTAGACAAGTTGACCTGTAACAACAGGTGTAGAGAATTCATTATCCAATCACTTCATGTTTGGCACTAGCCTCGTGCATCAGGGGGTCTTTTGGTATAGAATCAATTTTATTCATTGCTGACTTTTGCCCAACCAATAAAATGGACAAATCTTAGATATATGGCAAGCAGATAAAGTAGATAGAATCAGTAAAAGTTCACTGCTCGTTCGATTGGTGCTGAGGTGCTGCGATACTGGAGCTGCAAAGTAATGTAAAGATGATGGTAAGGCAAGGTAAATAAATATAGCAATGATATGATGTAAAACTAAACTGATGGTTATTATGAATTGAGATAAAATTTTGACTCCTGGCAACTTTCACTTTAGCGAGTGTGAAGGTACAAAAGTTTCCTTGATGGGAAAGTAAAAGCAGAAAATAAAGAAACAAAGCTATCTTTCTGTTATTAAATTTTTGACGATGCAATTACATCTCAAAGAAAACTCATCAAAACTCAGTCCAGTTGATTAGACTGCATCATAGGTTATTGATTGTTCAAAAACTCTGGAGAGTGTGTTGAAATGTAGATTTTTTAGAGAATGATTTGAACTAGCAACAGAGAAAAGTTATCAATTTTGAACCAAGAATGGTAACAGTAGCTATAGCGCTCTAGATACTTGATTATTTAATATTTGCAAAAAATGGACACTGTGACAAATGGCTAAAATGTGGTTAAGTTCTTTAGATGAGATATTTTTGGCATGATTAAAAGCTGTACTTTAACTTGAACTAATTCAATCTAGCTGATATTTTTGGTATGATTAAAAGCTGTACTTTAACCTGAACTAATTCAGTCTAGCTGATATTTTTTGGAACTGAGCTTATATTTGCCTTTGCTAGTGGTTGGGTCAAAGCCTGCAAAGAATAAAACTGCTTTTCCTGGTACTATTAGAAACTGTCCTCTTGTGTGAGACAGGTCTTAAATATATTGGCGTCAAATACAACAAAAATGATCATAACTTGTACAACAGAGTGCATGCAATTCAATTGGTGCATATCTACAAAACTTGACTCTTTCAATACATTTGCTCATAGTTAATTGGCCAATTAAAAAACAGAAGTGTCTGAAATTCTATTAGAGTCAGCAACTTCTGAAGCATATGTGCCATTTAGCCTTCAAACTAATGTTCCAGAAAAACATACTTATTATGCACCTGTAATGGAACAGATAATTTTACTTGTGGATCTAAAACAAAGTCATCATTATGCATCAGAAATATATGAAAAAAATCAATGGACAACAACCAAGCAAAGCAAGCTAGAAAGCAGGCAACACAATAACAGAATACAAAGCAAAAGAAAGATAAGAAACAAAATATATTAAGAAAGCAAGTAAAGAAGACTAAACAAGATATAAATGGCTAAAGCAACATCTCCAAAAAGCAGCAGCATTATTCTGCACAATAGCAAAACATTACAATAGCAATAGAAAAAAGAAGTAAATGTTGTTTTGTTAATTATAAGTTGCAAAAATTATAAATAATTAATGGAGTCAGCTTGACTAGATAGCAAAAGGTTGTGCAGACAATTTTTCAATTTCAGCAATAAATGAGAATGTGATTGTCTCCATGAATATTTCTTAGGAACAAATTGAATGTGGTACGAAGGTATGTAGAATCTTTACAAGTATTATACAGAGTATGTTTCATGTATATATTTTGACATGTACACATATAGTAAAACATTCTTGCTCTATTAGCATACTGTATAACCTTCACTTAGCAAACTTATGTAACTTTGTAGTACTCATGGACTGATGACTGTTTTTGACTCAATAATGTGAACAATTGCATACTCATTGTTCTACCCTACTCTTTCAGTTAAGGAACTCAACAATGGTAGTGTTAAGACTAACTAGTCGTGTTGACGCGTAAACTTAGAAGCAAGAGCAAAACAAGGAGTACAAAAGAATTATGCAAATAATGTAATTACATTAGCCTTATCTCATGTGTTGGAGAATGAATCTTGTCAACACCTTACAACTTATTCTACGCGCATACAAGACGAATTAGATCAAACTATTATCATGACTCTCTGAAGAAATTATACATGAACAAACATTATAACATAGAAATAAATCATGATTATAACACAAATCTCATGGCAAAAAGATATTAGATCCTGACGATACATAAGTATTAATGTGCAAGAAATATCTAATGTGGTTTGCAATGATGTTAATGACAAACATTTTGATCTATACTATCTTATCTGTACCATTAATGAGATCAACAGTATGATATCTAAGAATTTTTAAACATTGATGCAATATCTTCCCTGGGGTTTAAAGCTGAAATTTTAGAAGGCATTGATGATGAATTTAAAGAAATAGAAATGGACGATGATCATGGTACATGTTCGAACATCAAACTGTTCATAGATTACGATATAGGGGGTAAATAAAGAAAGCAAAAATGATAGTAATGGGTTTGATCAGATTCATGAAAAAATTGTGAAATTTGGACTATAAATACCTAATACTGCTCTTGAAAGAACTTGTGAAGAGTTACATAAAGACTTCTTGTCATCATATGAAAAAGTAAGGAAGTGGCAATGAATATATATGCTATAATGAAAATGCCGTGATTCTAATGCAAGGCAGCTGACTTCATTTAATTGCATAAAAAATTGTGTAATAATACATTAAACAATGATTTTTTACTTTTTTTGTGCAAACTTAATCGCGAGGTTAATATGTGGAGTGTTCAACTTAGGTTTCAATGTGCTACTTGTCATGAAATTTTTTGCATTTTTTAGGTTTAGAGCAGTCTGTTAAAAATTCCGACTTTTCATGTAATGACCCTTTTAAGTATTCTGAAAAAATTATTAAATTAAAATTATTCCTCGGAGTTTTTCTTGGACCACGTCCCAATATTTTTTGCGCCGAAACGGCGAATGAATTTGTCTGATGGAATCTCGAAACTTACCAAAAATGATATCATATTAAATCGTTGTACCAACTGAAACATATATATTTCAATGATGGCAGAAATAGTAGAAAAAAATGCATTGCTGGATTATGTTTGGGTTCCAAATGCACCGATATCAATATTGAGCGCTGGCGGTGATAGTAATGCCCCTCATCATTCAAAATTTGATTATCTCGTTAATGGGTCTTTCGCTGGGGTATTGGCAATAATATTCGAAAGAAATTACTTTCACGTTTTCCAATATCTTTTTACTATATTTTTATCCACAGGATATTGTTTATAGTGCAGCTCCTGCTGGAAGCCCGATAAACGAAATACCATTGCGTAAATATAGTTTCAGAACACCCAAGGACAGTTCAAAGAGTTTTGAACGTCATTCTCGTGCCTCAAGTTCGGATTATGGTTGGTATGAACTTGATGACGTTGAAACAGTTAATGAAATTGATGGTGACTTGGAGGATATGCCTCCTGCTCAAATGCATTCTGTCGAAATAATTGCACGCTGGCATGAAGTAAACGGCGCAGTAAATCAAATTGTTCAGCCGCTTCTATTGCGGAGAGTTTTAATTCGAGATTTTCTCATTTCAACTCGTCACTTTTCACCCGCTAAAGAACCAACGGTGATGTCAACAACTATAACATCAAGAGGAAGTGCCACTGCCCTGGCCGCGATGCATAGCGAACGTGCCACCTCTATAACTGACACTGTGAGTTTTGCTTGGGCAATTCCCGAGATCCGCATTATGAAAGGAAGCAGTAAAGATTATGCTGAATATTTGGTTGTTGGATGTTTAGGCGATACTGTACTTACGTCCTGGCGACGATATAGTGATTTCATGGCTTGGGCACTTCAAGCTAAGGAGCTGAAGTTTACTCGTGCTGTCCAAGCTTGGGAAGATGTTATTGAAGGAAAGCGTATCTTTCGATGTCTAGGTACCTGTTCAAAATCTAAAATAAATCAATGCATTTCTCCTTCTTACATTAGTTCAAAATATGTGCACTTCATTAAGTTCAAAGGACTTTATAATGCATTAGAGCCTATAAATGAAAATTTAGTGTGATACTTTAATGTAACTCAATGATTCAAATTATTGTGTTCTCCTCAAGTAACAAAATCATTACATTCTCTAGTATTGTTTTTCACCAGTAGCAATTGTCGATATATTTACTTCTATGTATAATTGACCATAGTTATATGCATGCATATTTATCATTTCTCTGCAGATCCTGGGTATCTTCGGCATAAATCGTTTAGTCTAGAAAGCTTTTTGCAGCAGCTTCTATTTGAGGTTCCGTCATACACAAAGCTCTTATCTTTTTTTGACCACGAACGCATCCAGGAACAGGATTTAAAAGAAGAAACTGTAAGTATTCAACCAATGGTTAAGCTCCTCTCAAACTCTTCCCTTTCAAATACAGTGCTTTGTACGGAATAGAATGACAGCCACACAAACATGCGATATTATATATATTTTTGAAGTGGTTCCTGTGCCACAACTCCAATTTTATATTGAGGATCATACTTCAATTTGACGTTGCACGTGCCTCTATGGCTGCTGCGTTGTAAGATGGTACATCTCAATATGCGAACAAACTCTAATATACATTTTTCCGCCATATTTACTCATTTTTGTAATAATCTTTGTACCAGTTGCAATAATTTCTTGTATTTTAACCATAGATATTTCGCCATTATTCTGAAGATTTTCAACATATGTGAAGTTCGAGCAAGAATGGATTATCGATTAAGTGAGAGGACGAAAAGATTAGTATGCATTCTAATATGCATCATCCTTATTAAAATGACATTTTAATGAAAAATTTCAATATTTCGAATTTTTTAATTAGCTCAATTTCGTGCAAATGCTTCATCTTTGAAAATTATTTTCATTGCAGATGCTCTATATTCTAAATTTGTTGGCAAACTACATTCATAAACTTTTGACTTGAAGTATCTTCTAGATGAATTAATTAAAATGTATTTAATTCAGAGAAATTGCATCTAGAAAATTAGACAGAATTGAATTGTTTCATCACAATTATCTGACAGCAGCAGACTCTAGCTGCAATTCATTGAGAAACAATGGCAAAGAAATTGCGTCAGAGATAAAATTCAACTTGATGGGAATGATTTCTATATCACTTTCTGTGATATGATTTTGCATATGACCTTCCAGCAGCGTAGTCTGCTTCATATGCAGACTTGACATATATATGTATATGCCTTAGCTCATGTGCAGTTCTTGGCCATAACCTCTACTGTTACAATTCTTATAATGTGCTACTAGTGCATTACATCACTGCCTTCTGGAAAATTCATTTTTGATGAAGCATGTTTCTTGATTACTGTAAGTTCACCTGTAATGCAAATATCTTGGTTCAAATAAATAATAAATCATGTTTAAAATCTACTTTACCATGGTCCCAATTTCTTGCTGCTATACTGCTTCAGAAGTTGTATCATCATCAACTGCTGAAATTTTGTTTGTTACCTTTTGCTTATTCCACAATTCATTTTGAACAATAAAAGTAATCCAGGGAGCAAATCAAAATTTCCTATCATAGGTATTTACTTTTTAAGATAGAAGTTCTTTGACAAAAAAGTACTGAAAAAATAACAGCAAAAAGTAATTTATTTTTGAAATTCTCAAAATCAAAAACTACTTTACACAAGCTGCCATACACTATATATTAACAATCATGTACACGTTCACAATAATATTGATTTTTCAGTCTGACAAATGTGATGATGATGTGCTGCTATCTGAACAATTAAGCCATCATATCCTCAAAATTTAACCAAATGTTATATCAAACAAGAAAATCCGTATAATTTGATTTTGATATAAGCAGCAAAATTCAGTACAGCAACATATGGAACGAAAAGTCTGAATCTTTGTTAAATATGAAAGTTAAATGCTTGCAGTAATGATAAATGAAATTTTAAATCGAATAGATCTTTTGATAATACCATTGTCACTTGCTAGGAGACAAAAATATTAGAACACTGCCGCACGAATGTGAGAATCTTTAAAATCTATAATTTTTTTCACGTGCAAATTGATTTGTTAGAATTCTATCATGTATGTTACCCGTATGATATTCAATCATCCGTTTAAAATCTGGGGCCCTGCACGAATCGTACACCACACACATACAGTCAGTTAGATGATTATTTTTACGATTGCACCTTAACCATCAACTGCTAAACATTGTTAAAGCTCAATCATTGCTCATTGACCAGCTCAAATGCGATGGGGGATAAATCGCTCCTTTGAAGCAATTTACACTATGTCGTTAATTCTGAATATTCGATGGGCGATGTGCTTTACTGCCCGCCTAAGTGCGCAATCGCAATTTATATCAAGTTCAAAAGCTTTCCCGATGCATTATGGAAAAAATATTCATCAATGGAGAACGAGAGTTCCAGTTATGATGATAGGAAAGCGGCCAAAATCTAAAGTCACAGCGCTAGCAGCATCAACTAATTCTGCAAATGGAGGGAAAAAATCTGGATTAGAAACTGGAGAAGAAGTAGATATTGGAGTAAGTTAATTTTCATTTCCATTAAGTTGGGATGAATCATTCTTAATCATATTTCTTAAAAATCTGAAACTGAGACCAAGGTAAAAAAAACATGGATGAGAAACAATTTTTTCTTTCAGTAGAAAATTCAATATACGAAGATAGTCATAGCTATTTTGTTAATTTTCTTCTGTTCAAGTACCAAATTCTCTACATGTCAAATTTTAGATTTTTTCGATAGCCACTTATATGCAGCATACATTTCGATTCCGACAATCAGTTTAACTTTTAAATATTTTCTTTTCCTTGAGAAATGAGCAATCATTTCTTCATTTTCAATATATTTAAAAGTCGTTCCTATGCAAGATAGTAGAAACGGCTAGAGAAGATGAATCTATTATCCAACAAGAAGAAAACCTAGAGTAGTAGATAATTAACTACTGGTGCACCCCGAGCCTGAAAGAATCGCTGAAAGTTGATTCTTGTACTGTCACTATATCATTTATATATTAAGATTCTAGACATTTTTCCTGCTATTATTCTAAGTTTTACTTATGTTTTGTAGATTACGCCAATTGATTTGGAGTCAGAATTGCAAAGTTCATTTATGCAATATGCTATGAGTACTATACTTTCCCGAGCACTGCCAGATGTTAGAGATGGGCTGAAGCCTGTGCATCGAAGAATTTTATACGCAATGTATGGTTTGGGGTTACAGCCAGAGGCAGGATATAGAAAATGTGCCAGAGTTGTGGGCGAGGTAAGAATCTTAACTATTTCAAGCCATTGATATATATCTCAGAATCACTTATATTTTTGTCATCTACCATCCCTCAAATGTGGGGTGGATGCAACAATTATGCGCCTTACTTATAGCTGTACAAGTTTCATTTGATCGTATAAATATTAGCAGTTCTCAGTCTGCATTTTGCTATAATAACTGGATAGTTTCCTTGAGATGCTAACTTACATATGTATTTTGCCGCTGAATGATTTTGTGCTATCTAAAACTTATTGGAAAATCACAAATTTTTCCTTATTTTACATTAATTGAAAATAATTCCTGACTAAATTTGAAATTCAACATAGAGATCAATTCTACTTTCTGCAATGTTTACACCTTTTCCAAAATTTTTTCATACAATAATATCGAGTATGCTTTTCGTTTTTGAAGAGGATAATTTAGTATAACTTTTGTTGTTCTAGTTTATTCTCAATAAAAAATTATTTATTTTATCTAATTTTTTTCTTTTTCTCAAATTTCTTACTGCTATCAAAGGATGCAATAATTATCATTGAAAAAGTTAAAATAAAGTTCATTGTAAATTTTCAATATAGAATAGTATCATAAGGCTCCATGAAATGAAACTATCCAATCAACTCGAGTCAAAGCGATAGATTCCTTTGATTCGTATTTTGCAATACCAACCTGATGTGTAGAGAAATGATATCTTTATATGCTTAAGCAGCTAAAAAGTGGGAAGATTTTGAATATAATATCAAAAACTAACCTTTTCTAGAAGTAAATCATACTATTTTTCGTTTTTTCTGGTATGTGCTAAATTTTTGATGTATTTTTGTGTTGAATGTACAATGTATTCGTTCTGTGTAGGTGCTTGGAAAATATCATCCTCATGGAGACGTTGCGGTGTACGATGCTCTTGTTCGAATGGCACAAGACTTTGTAATGGGGTCTCCCTTGATTTCTGGGCACGGAAATTTTGGTTCGGTGGATGCTGATCCCCCTGCAGCTATGCGGTACACAGAAAGCAAATTAGCACCTGTCGCTAGAGATATTTTATTATTGGATGTAGCTATGGATACAGTCAATTACGTTCCGAATTTTGATGGTACATAGAATTTCATAGAAAATTTTGCTCTAGCTTGAATCGATTATCAGCAGATGTATAAATAAACAGATACTGCTAAGACCCATAAGACCAAAATTGGGCTAATTTTTATTTTAACAAATGTTTCTATCAATTGAACTTACGTCCTGATGACTGACTTATTTTCAAGATTAGATTATCGTATTGCACTCTACATGTGGTCCTTCATAATGCGCTTTATCACAGTGCATGCCGTTAAGCACTGACAGCATAAATATTGATGCACATGACCGCTTTTCGATTTGATCAATTGTATCGATTTTTTTAGTTAAATTCTTCCCATCAATTCCGAATAATTTATGAAATTTGGCTGACTAGCACAAAAAAGTTTATTAAAATCCAAGGAAAAAAGGCCAGTTTCTTCATATCTGTGGCCATAATGAAACCACTCAAACTCTTCATTTTTTTATGACAAGATTGCATGACTCTGAGTGCCATTGTCTGTTTTCAATGTGATTAGTAGTATTGATTTCTCTAGTAGCGCTAATAAATTTTTGCTTCAACATGTTGAATTTCTCCAACTCGTACTAATGTTGAGATTTAAACACCCAGTCAAATGGTTTGTTGGTATTATCAGTTTTCTACTTTTTCTTATATTAAGCAATTCTTTTCATTATATCAGGCAATGAAAAGGAACCAGTGGTGCTTCCAGCACGTTTACCTGTTCTATTGCTTAATGGTGCAACTGGTATTGCAGTCGGCATGGCTACCAATATACCTCCTCATAACTTGGGCGAATTGGCACGGGCCACTGTGGCGCTAATAAGGTAGCGGTCTATACAAGTAACTTTTTTCGAATGAGTATCATTTACATTTATTTTCTGAAGTAAGCGATGAAATTTATTGTGATATTGTTTAAATATATTGTCAGAAACAGATTTATTTGCATATTGTTGCTTTAGGTTCATGTATTTCATTTTTTGTTGGTCATCGTATAAAGATATAAAGGAAAAACATATTTTGATTCACTGATTCATATTTTTCTAATTTATTGTAGTTTCATTTGAATATAGAACTCCTGATCTATCGGATGCTGAGCTTTTTGATATCATTCCTGCTCCTGATTTTCCTTCAGGGGGTATTATTATGGGAATGGAAGGTTCCAGGTGACACGCACGCACATATATATATATCGGATTCATCATATTTGTCATTTTGGTATACTGATTTTGATTTATAGGCAACTTTACCTGACAAGCAATGGACCAGTAATACTTCGTGCAAAGATGCATATTGAAACAATAAATCAGAAAAATCGAACTTCTCGAAGTGCCATTATTGTCACGGAGCTTCCCTACATGGTCAATAAGGCGTTACTATTAGAAAAAATTGCTGCCATGGTGAATGAGAAAAAATTGGATGGTGAGATCTGATAGTAACATTTAAAAAATATGATTAGAAAATTTTAATTCCATTAAGGGCTTAAGCCAATCAATATAATTTTTTGTGCAATCTAAGTTTTACTCTATAAATTTTTTGAAGTTGAATTCAGCTACTGACTTATGGTAAGATGCCTTACGATATACTATGCAGGTACATTCTCATGATGTTTTAGGGGGTAAACTCATGAAATATAGTTTCAGACGGCATGAAAGAAGAGCACGTTTATTTGTCTTCAAAATAAGTTCTACTAGTTTATGTAATGGTCAATTTCATAGTAAAAAAAATTCTTTTTATGTATATAAGAATATAGCTTGCATTTCTATCATCTTCAACTAGTTCTACTCGATTTCCAAATGTTAATTTAATCTATTTTAACCAATTGATGCAGTTTAAATTAATATTTCTTTAGAATCGAATTCAAAAATCCATTTGTTCTGCTATGCTATTTTATATTTTATACCCTGGAGTCAAATGTGCAATATCATATACTGATTTTTCTGCTATGTTCTCTGCTTGAATATTAAGTATTGAGAGTGAAATCCCTTAAGCAAGGGTACTATACTATACTCCTGTACGATTGTATCAGATCCATAAATCCATCTTCAAACTTTCTATAATTTCAGGTATATCAGATTTGCGAGACGAGAGCGACAGAGATGGCATCCGAATGGTTATAGAGCTAAAGCGCGATGCTATTCCACAGGTGCGAGTGTGAACCAGAGTCGAGTCAAATATTATTCATGCGACTTTATACTTATACATTTTAATCGGTTAATTGATAGAAATTTTTAACCTAACGTATATTAAAATCTATTTTTGTATATATGTATGCATGCGCACAAGTGAGCATTTATGGTACTAGTTTAATATTTGTCTTATATACTTTTTGTAATCTAGAACTTTTACGATAGTGTTGATTAGCAAAATTATTATTTACTGTTTTAAATACATCAATTTCACGATTGAGGGTATAAATTTTAAGCAATTCACAGAGGGGGAGGAAAGACTCGATGCAATCATAATTTTTGATACTTTTATAGCTGCTGCAAAAGATTCAAATGAAACCAAAGAAATCAATCAAAAATATTTTTCCATCCAAATTTTTTATAAAGCTCATATATCATAATGTCTGGGTTTTGTTGATGACTATATTTTAAGCTATTGTATAATATCTTTGTAAGACCTAGTCGGCTACATTTCATAATGGTGACTACTTTATATATTAGGCAGAGTACATAATGTTTTACAATGATTCTAGAATAATATTCATATTGAAATAGTTTGATAGCAATTTGGATAATATCACTCACTGTTTGCTTGATTATGGACCTATTCCTAATTTTGCTGCCACTGTTACATTATTAATGCTATAGCTCCATTACTTTATAAGCTACAAAATCAAATTTTTCCAATGAATCTTTAATTTTTAGGTTGTGCAAAATAATTTATACAAGAAAACTCAGCTACAGTCTTCATTTAGTGGAAATATGCTGGCCATTGGAGCAGATGGGCTTCAGCCTCAAAGATTCACGTTGAGAGCGATGGTTAACGAGTTTATTGAATTTCGATTTAAGACGATACGTCGACGCACTGCGTTCGAACTTGCAAAGGTTTATATTTTTATCAAATAAATTTTCAATTTTCTAATGCATAGAAATAAGTTATAGTTTCAAAGTGCAGTGTTTTCTTTCTGAGATTTAGTATTAATTAATAAATAATACGATTTTTTTATTCAATATATATACTACTTTTTTACAAATCTATCAATATATGTGTTGTAAAAAAATATTAGTTGGTATTAAAAGAGGTTAAATCTTGTCAATAATATAAAGTTAGATTTAACGATAAAAATAATTATTATGATTTTCATATTTTTTCACTTTTTCAATAATTTTTTCAATTTGCTCCATGTAATACTTAAATTTAATATCTTACTCAATTTTATATTTAATGTTTCTTTGTTTTATATCATTGTAGGTTGGAGCAAGAGATCATATAATACAAGGGATACTAATTGCTCTATCAAGAGTAGAGGAGGTCATTGATATTGTGAGATCGTCCAAAGATAATGCAACTGCTAGGAATCTTCTGACGAATGAAGTAAGCTTTTATTTTATATATATATATATTTAATGCATTATAGCACTCTCATAGGAGATCGACGTGTATAGGAAATAACTGCTTTTTATATTATCCATGTATTAAATATGAAAACCAGTTGAATTTAGAGAAAAACTTGCATATTTTTATAATAAGTTTTCATGCATGATATTGGCAATTTTTCTCACTCTCTCATTCAGTGAGAAAGTTAGGATTTCCATGCACGTCATATGTACTGTTTATTTGAATTACAGCCAAAAGTTATTAAAGCGAAATTTAAATTTTTTTGAATGAAAAACTAATGGTTATTATCTCACACTATGAAGGAATTGCAATGTTTTGAAATGTGAACCTCTAATGACAGGTCTAAGTATTATATTGTAGCAGTATATATTTAATTATTGTCCTCTTGACTAAGTTTTGTCTCTATTTGTCTGTATGAATTTTTTCAATATTGGCCTGATTTAGGGTATTTTTAGAACTCAGGGGACAATAATTGATATATTTTCTGTACTGTGCCCATTTACGCACTTCAGAGTATATAAGATATGAATTTATGATCATCAACTATTTTGACAGAAGTATGTACCTTTTAATGCTGTCTGATTGTTGGAAAGTTTGATGATGGCCTTCTTCATACTTTTCTAAATGCTTTTTGCATCAGCCTTAATATCGTTGTACAAATCTTCATTGACTGCCTGCATCATCATCTTTCCAGAATTAAATTCATCAGCTGTTACTGGAAAGAGCAGACAACTGCACGTAACAATTTGGCACATTTTCAGTATTGTAGGGTTTATCTTCAGATGCTGGTATCAAATAGACCTCATTTACTCCAACATTTAATCATCTATTCATCCATATTAGCTGAAAAATCAATATCAACATTCAATCCAGTAAGTTAATACTTTTGATAAGTTTAGATAGCTTTGTGACTAGGCAATATTTACCAATTTTGAAGCAAAGGATATTCATAGTCGTACTTGATTTAAAAAGTGAATGCTGCATAATATTTTGAAAGTGCATCTTGCTCAGTCTCTTTTACTGCATTTTATGATGATGTTTACATGTCTACTTGTTTCCTATGGAAAAGGGCAATATCGTGCTATTGTCTACCGGAGAAAGGCAATTATTCGAAATGTACTGTACTAGCCTCATGTATTACTTGATGAATAATTATTTCATTTTTAAGTTGCTCTAATAAAATGAGGATTTTTCATCCATATATGTCTATATATATATATATATGTACTTTTTAAATGATAGGGAGGCAATTTTCAAATAAAATCCGTGCAAGACCTTTCTTATTGGTCAGCATCTCATCATATTTTTTCCATTTCCTTAACATATTTAATTACATGATTGATTGCTAGAAATTTGGATTAAGCACGGAACAGGCGGACGCAGTATTAGCACTGAGATTAGGGCGGTTGACTCAAGCCGAGAGTCAAAAGCTGAAGAAAGAACACGATGAGCTTACTAAAGAGGTAATCATACCATATTTTCTGTTATCAAATGGATTTTTTCAATGAAATTTTTATTACTTTTAGTATTGGGGTACTGTATCACATGAGTGTATGCAACCATTATATTGGAGCATGAATATTCACTAAAAATTAGTTTTACCCTTCAATTTTTCATTTTTTTTTGTGGCTAGTATAGTCTTAAAAATATAGTGTTATAGTTATATTGCAACATTGGAACTTTTGATAAATGGACTTGTACATGACATGCTGGCTAAACTTTTTAGGGATTCCATTTTTATTTTTATGCTGTTAGATTTCTAGACTCAAGTCAGTAATGGAAAATGACGAAAAAGTAAAAGATTTAATGGTTGAAGAAATAGTTGCTATAGAACAAAAACACGGTGTGCCTAGAAGGTCTATCATTAAACCCGAAGAAGGTAATGAACAAAAAAATAATGGCAGCATAAATTTGATAATTTTTAAAATAATATTTGTATTTGTTTTCTTTTGCAGATGTACTTTCTGAGGAAGACCTTTTGGCAAATGAGAATTCAATTATAGTGATTACTCGTTCGGGCTATATTAAGCGAATGCCACTTGAAGTCTTCCAGGTAAAATATGCTGTGTACATGCATATATTTGATATTGCCTTGAGAAACTGGCATGAATAAATTATTTTGACTTTCTATTTCAAGTCGGTTAAAAATTCTCACCATACCTTTGTTTTCAGTTAATATAGACATGGATTTTGATTATGTAAAAGAAAAAACCATATTTACCGTACCCTAAATTGAACTGTTGCTTAAAAAATAGTTTATGCACTTAAACATAGCTATAAAATATCAATCCACAAAAAAAGGTATCATTTCTGGAAATATATATTTTGAACGTATCAAATACTCACTGCTACCTTCACCGCTATTTGTTAGAGATATGCTAGCCATTCATTTTATGCTTGCATATTAGTTCATATTGATACTGGCCAGTTGACTATTCTAGTTGCATTTATTGAAATACAGCGGTAGATATTGTTCCTAGAATATTGTTCTGATACAATCTTAAGTTGAAGTTGTGTTTTGTATGGTTCCTATTAATATATGTATCTCAAACTTTCTTTCGTGCGAGCTCTTCTATCCTTGAAGTTTATCTATGACACACTTTAACGCTATCGATATTGATGCTTACAGAGTAGTGTTAATTATTTTTGATCTTGCATCAGAAATCAAGAGAATGATGCGATTAGATAAGAATAGCTCAACATAGATGATATTTCGAATTACACGCACACTTAATGTTGCCAGCATGCATTTTCTGTCCTTGAGAAGTATTGTCTATGAACCATATGCAGCATTTTAAAAAATAATGCTTAATTCAGTATTTATCTCAATACGCATATCTTTGAATGTAAGGCACAAACGCGTGGAACTCGTGGTAAGGCTGGTGCTAAAATGAGCGATTCGGAAGATGAAGTGGCTCATTTTTTTACCTGCAGAGATCATGACACCCTGCTGTTTGTTAGTGACAGGGGAATTGCATACGGCTTAAGGGCATTTCAGGTTCATCACTTCAATATATATATGTATATATGTTCATATACTATAAATATTGGTTTCCAGCATTAGTAGACGCTTTTAACCGTGTTTATGTGCCAATTTTGTAAGAAATTTAAATGACTAATCGCTTCTAATTGGTTGGGATTCGAATTTAGTCATACATCTTCCTTCTAAGTATTTTGAAACGTTGTATCGGTGACTGTAGTATTTTCATGCTAGTTAAGGCCACTTAAATTGCCAAAGTCGGGATAGAGTAGCAAACTTTGATTGGTCAAAGTTTTCATGTTTAATACTTGTGGCAATATATTTTTATCCTTCAGCAAAATTAATTATATTTGATATTTTTTTCCGCAAAATCTGCTTCTTGCTTATTGATCAGTTTCTTGAGGAAGGCCCATGCTATTCATATGTATGGAAAATATTTTTTGTAATTGCCATTGAGTCTATTTATTTTTCTCAATTAGGTCCCAAAAGCCTCCCGAACAGCAAAGGGTGTTCCTGTCCCTCAAACTCTTCCACTTTCTGCTGAAGAAAAAATAAGTAGTGTTATACCAGTTTCTAATTTCCGACAGGACGAGTTCTTGGTACTTTTGACAAAGGTAAACTGCTATATGTATATATATATGTCTATATGTTTGTATGTATGAGTCATGTAGGTCTTGATCGATACCTACAGTTAATTATGAAAAATTCGATATTTGGAAATTTTTTACTCAATAAATACATCTGTAATTTATTTATATTAGGCTTAAGTGGTTATTCTCTGGGCTATGCAGAACCATTACCACTCAATGTCTACTTGAATTAAATCTACATGGAACCTTATTAGGGCAACCCCTCCCCTTGTACCCAATATTTAATACTACTTGATTTATTGATACAACAGCTTACAATGATTGACACTGTCTTGCATTTCAATGTTTTTATTTATATTTGAATTTTATGCTTTACCGGAAGTTTTGAGTGATACTTGTAAATAGTTCATAGTCTGTTAAGATAAACTTCTAATTTGACTTTGGATGTTCTCTGTAAAATGTGCCTCTATTAGACTATATGCATTGAATGAATTACGCATTTTTCAACAGAGAGGCTGGATCAAGAAAACATCGCTTGCAGCTTTTAGAGCATTAACTGCGCGAGGTTTGACCATCATAAGTCTTGAAAAAGGGGATGAATTGCTTTGGGTTAAGGTCACAAATATTTCTTTGCCTTTTAGTTTAATTAGATTTGTGCTTATATTTTGTGGCAAAATTCGTTAGGTATGTACTGAAGCAGACAATATTATTATTGGTACTAAAAAGGGAAAAGCTATGCGATTCGCTGCAGATGCAAAGCAACTTAGAGCCTCTGGACGCAGCAGGTTTTCAACTTATATCGTACTTACATATTCATCGTGTCCACCGATTGTATGATAATTTTTGTTAAAAATGATATTGTCAGATGTTCGATGTATAGTTTCTTATAAGCAAATGAAAATAAATGAATTTGATTACTTAGCTGATAGTGTGTTATAAAACGATATATTATGCTTCGGATACAATGAATTCGTCATAATGACCAAATTCATTCATTACATTCAGAATCTGACGAAATATAAGAAAGTGAAAATTTATTAAAAACGAATCCTTTTTATCAGAGGTTTAATGTAATTTTCATTTATTTGATGTAGTCGTGGAGTGACTGCAATGCGATTTAAACCAGGAGACCATCCAGTAGATATTGATGTACTTCCAGGAGGTCAAATTGCTGAGGGTAAAAGTCTTATAGCAATTACTACCCAAGGATATGGAAAACGGATAGAGATAGATGAATTCAAGCCGCAGGTCAGCTCATATCTATCAAATCAGTGCGGTTTCTAAATTGACTTAAAATTTCAGATAACACGGGTAAGTAGTCAATATGCACAGTTTCATTACTAGTAGTTGATTATGTCCGTGATACAAGACTCTAGTCCAAGTGGAAGACCGTCCTATTTTTGCACTGCTTGCGCAGAAAAGGGAATTGCTGCCATCATACTTCGACTCAGCAAATTATTCAAATTGTAAAAAATAAATATGGTTGAAGAAACTGCGAAGATTTTCTCGTTGGCATATCTTTTTCGAAACCCTTCATAGCTGGAGCATGATCTTATTTGAAACAATGTTGATGACATCGGTGTGCAAACTGAATAGTGCGATATTTTGCAGATAACAGCGTTGATGGAGGGATTACTATACTATGACATATGCCCTATATTAGAAATAGTTCTATGGGAGTATTTTCGGTACAAGCTAGACTTTCACTGACTGAATATGCCTAGCAGTAACCAAAATCAATTATATTTACATGATTTCATTTTTTTATATCTCACAACGAATGCTTAATTTTAATAGAATATTTATAATTAATTATAAATTTCGATAATATCGAAGATTGTTTGTTACTATTGATCGTAGACTGACGAATTTTTTTGAGGATGTTTGTTTTTATTATTTTTTGCATATATTTATTTGACAGAAACGTGGAGGACAAGGAGTAATTGCAATAAAATTCAAGGGTAGAGCAAATGCTGATAAACTTTGTGGACTGCGCATAATTACAGCCGAAGATCAGCTTTTGTTAAGTACAGCTCAAGGCACTGTGGTACGTCAGCCGGCTTCTAAAATTGCTGAGCAAGCACGTGCAGCGACTGGCGTATTGGTGCAAAAACTCGGCCCAGGAGATGAAATCGCTAGCATTGCCATTGTGAATAGAGACTTTATCGTTGATGATGAGTTAGAAATTGAAGAAAATCAAATTGTGTTGACAGATTAACATTGCCTCTCGTGTCTTTATTTTAACTTATATATTGAAAGAGAAACTGAATATATAATATAATGAATGAATGTGACTGCAAAGAGATTTGCAAGAGTGCATTATTATCAAGTCGTGTTAGACACAATTTACTTTTGATGTGAGTGAACATGTGCGAGTAATTTCAACAAAAAGACTCAAGAGGTTAGCATTTAGAAGTATATAATTGAATAGATATATCTCTCTTAGTTAATTTAGTTCAATAGTGAGAAATAACATCGATTTACAACAGTTTAATATATTAGCAATTGTCGCATAAACCCACAAGGATATTTTAATTTAGCAACACAATTCATGCTCAGATTCGTAGTAAGATTGTGACCAAATTTAAAATCATTCGAATCATTCTAAATTTGCGGAAATTACCATCAGGAATCTTTTGAAATATAGTAGGTCTAAATTGCTAATTTTCAGCTATGTTAAGCTTTATCATCATGCCTACTCATTTTATTCGCTAGCCAAAATAAAATAATATTGATAAGGCATGAATTCTATCCACGGTAATGCTAAGAAATTTGCAAGTACATGTCTCCACATCATTTGCACGTCACAGATTTATTAGATTGAAATAAATGTTTACAACGTCTATATTAGAATTTTTAGGATAATCTGGATTTTAGATGACCATGTTGGTCAAATATAAAATTGGCAAATTAAAAACCAAATTACTATTTAAGGCATCATCGTAAAGCAAGAAGTACAACTGAAGTATTATAATTCACAGTAACAAGCAGCTGTATCAAATAAGGTCAGATATTTAGCTTTTTTAAGTTCTCTAAATCCTGGCCATGTAATGCCCACATAACTAATGACAATTTTATTTTGACTTTAGAAGCAATCATAAATAGTACGATGTTCTGCTATACGTGACAGCTATCGAACAAGCAAATAATCCATCACTTGAATGTAACATACATAAAATTGCACGAGAATTATAGATAACATGAAGAAAAAACTCATCATTAATTTTTTATTATACATTACATTCTTCATCGTGATTCTTGCACTGAGCTAGAAACAGACTGGGCATTGAAACAGTAATCAGGGGCTTGCCAGATGCTCTCAGGGACATCTTCATATGGACTAAAGCTAACAATAGTTATTAGTGTTCCAGATCCGAATTGGTATTGAACTGGACGTCTTGAAATGACATCGTCCCAGTACGTAATAAACGGTTTTCCAGGGTAATCACTGTCGCCCTTTTCCCACTTATGACAATTATATAAGCTAACTTTTTCGATACCAACATAAGTTGCATTGAAAAGCCAATCAGGAGGAAGAATTCCAACGTTAAATTCTATTAACTGTTAAGCACAGAATACAGAATTAGGATACAATAAATTTGATATATATGAAACGAAGAAAAGTTATAATCACCAAAATGCACAGCTAAGGAAACAAAACACAAATTATAAACCACCTTGCATTCTTGCGTATCAGGAGTGTAAAAATATGACGTTCCATTTGTCCATTCCATATCCCAAAGAGGACCATTATTTTCAGTACTGAGTTTACTGCAACAAGTGAAATATTACAGAGAGTTGATAATAAAATAACGAAATGAAAAATTAAGCTTCTAGGTGCACCGTAAAATGTTCAGGTTAGCTCCTCGTGGATAATCGTAGTACAAATCCAAGACACCAACATCTTCCCCATTAATTTCAATTGATATTGCATGAAAACGCTCGGGCCATAGCGGAAAAGATGGCTGAATTTCAGACCTATTTGGTTTGGCTGGGAGAAAAATTGTTAGCGTATGAACTAAAAGCAGGAATGTGCTTATACAATTAAAACTAATCATTGACTTCAATAAGGTGATGTGTTAAGTTGCTATACCGTTCTAGGCGAAATCGCAAATTGCACAAAGATTTTTGACTGCTTGCTAGTACCATATATTATTATTGATAAATTGGGCATAAAATTAAACTTTTCTCAGAGTTTGCTGGTTACACAAAAAGCATTTTCTAAAGATGATGATATTATTTTTGAAATGATAGTGACACCAATCGTTGAATAATGTTTCTAAACATTTTTGTAAAGCAAAACTTCTTCCTTTTTAGATGCCTTGTCTCTTTAGACACCTTGGTAGTTTGGAAAGCCGACAAGGTGACAAGCAGTTTCTCTACTTAAATTATCTTTCGTAGACCGGCATCTCATTACATTGGACACAAACCCTTGTATTGCATTGCCTTTTCTATGCATACTTAATTTCCTGGATAAGTAATAAAATATTCCACATTCTTTCTGACTTCACTTTTTCTTTAGGATGGCATAGAAATGATACCATGCCAGTAGTGAACATATGTCCAAATACTCTCTGCATATAAACATTGATCTAACTCATACACATAGTAATTTTTTTCAGAATTGTGTTTCAAGTTTTCACATGTTGTGATCAATACTCACAAACAAAGGTAAGAAATAAAGTCTCATAGAAGGTAGATATCTTAAGTTGAGTTGCCTAAAGCGCATCAACAACATAAAACAAGCCATTATATAAATCCAGAGAGTTAGGAAAAAAGAACAAAGCAAGTGACTTCTGCATGATCTACAGAAGGACCAAGATATTTCTTAATGAACACCAGAAGCACATTGTTCAATCTCAATACCCAAAAAAAGTTTGGGATTCAAAAGATTTAAACTTATAATGTTGGTGCTGAGATACAGAAGTGAATCATTTTGCATGCCAAAAGGGTAAATGTACATGTTATGTACGAGCCTTATGTTTTGAGGCAACAGGTTGAATAAACAATTCCAGTCAAAATTAGGATCAAAATAATCACCATAAATAGCACTATTTGTTATTATCTTTCCAGTGTGCCTAAATTACCCATCAACTTGCTGGACAAAGCAGAGATTTGTATTCCATGACAGACTCAGGCACCATTTTATGTATGAAATTTTTAGTGGAAAAAAAAATCTTTGAGAAATTGGGATTATCTTGTGGTGGACACTGAAAATGTTATTTTCTGGAAAAAGAAAATTTGCATTTAATCTGAAGTGGAAGAAATGTAGGAAGCTTGCATGGTCTTATAAACAATCCACTTTACCTTGATACATTCTACAGTTCTACACTTACAACCTTTCAAGTTGCCAAAATATTCTTTTTAATCAGCAGTGCAGTTGACTGCTGTATAAATACACTTGTCTTGAACCTAATGGAGATGAGTCTGGTGCTAAACAGCGGAGTATCAGCATTGACTCAGGTCATCATTTGCCTGCATTTATTAGAACAAAAGCTCATTGCATTACTCTGCTAGAAATGTAAAACATAACAGGAACACAAGAAAACTATGGCAGAATGCGTATAATATTACATACTAACTTATGCTAATAGAATTGAAATAACTTCAACACAAGAAATATAACCCTACTGATATCCATGCAGCCATCCACAAAAAGTTATGTTCTCATAATCTGCACTGAAACATCAATGTAAATTTTAGAAGAAATTTACTGCAGTAATAAAAACAAAATTGACCCCTAAGGGAGTTAATTTCTAGCATACTTTTAGTTAATGAAGTCTTGAAGTTCATGAATCATTGATTACGACATTGCACCATGAAAGTAATATCACTATAAAAGTTTAACATAACATTGATCTAAACAATATTTGTGTGAAGCTGCGTGATATACTGGAAGAAAAATGCTAATATAAATTGACCATTTTATTACAACTTTTAAGAGGGCAGATTATCCAGTGCAAAAAGTATTGCAATATTTTGGCTATAAGAGTCTATAAGAAGAGCCTCTACAAAATGTGCTACAAACATTTTGTCACCTGTGAATCTTCCAAAAGTAGCTAACTTGCCACAAATAAAATCAACACTATTGAAGGGGTTACATTAAATTATGTTCTGCTCCATCTAATACTTAATCTCTAAGTACACAAAATGCATTTTAAAAAAGTATAGCTAGCCATCATATTATAATTGTAGTTAACTAGAATCTGTTACAAATGTGTTTACAAATATGACTAAAAACTAAAAACAGAGTATATTTACACAGACATAAATTGTGTTGCTGGAAATGAACATTTCACAGCAACACACAAATCCTAAACTTAGCCTGTCACCAAAAGTCCAGCAATAACTTGCCATAAGCTTAGAATTCCAATATGCAGAACAATGACTTGCCATAAAACAGAATTCCACAGCTATAACAAATTTAACCGTTAACAAGTTAATTCCTAACAGAATCTGGGAATTATTAAAAAAGAGTAATTCCAAAGAGAGATAGGGACTCAAGTAAGTAACAGAAGATAGAATTCAACCCCTGTCAAAAAGAAGTAAAATGCATAAAAAACCCTAAATACAGCAACAAATATGCCTGCCTATTGATCAGACAAGAGATGCTTTCATGCCATTACAATATTAATTGGTAACTTTTTGCATAAGCTTGGTAGTGACTATGAAGTTAGTAGTGTAATTTTAATTTGAAATATATGAAGCATGCTGATTAGTCCAACTTTAGCAGTTTTCAAAAATGATCCATTGCACTGCAATCAAAATTAAGAAATTTGCAGCCAGTATTATTCCAGCAGCGCAATTTTTATTGTAAAAGTGTGCAATATAGGTCAATAAAGAAAATATGTTCATTTAATACACTTGCATGATATGCCCTGTAATATCTATCATGCCACTACATTGCACTTTTTGAACTAACACAAAAGTATTTAACTATTTTCTGCCTTCTAAATGTATCAGATGAAGAGATTGAATCTTGAAAAGAAAGCTCAAGCATAGTTTATTCAATATATACCCTAGTTATTGAACTGCTTTTGCAACATCAATACTATGTTAGGCAGGATAACTCAATTTATATAAAAGCAAAACTAAAATAGTTATCATTTACGGATAAAATCAAAGTTTGAGGGCTAAAAATAATAAGTAAATGAATAAGTAGCATTGCCACAAACTAAAGATTTAAATAGAAAGAGCAGCATTTGGTTTAGCAAGACAGTTAATTGGATGAAAAGTATCTAGTGCAAAAATAGCCAAAAAAACACAAATCAAGAGATGAAAATAATGAGCAGTAAGAATACTTCCATGGCAGAAAAGGAATATTAAAGGGCTACCAAAAAAGTGCAAAGCCAATTACCTGCTTAAAAGTAAAAAAATTAATGTCCCAATTGCACCATTGTAAAGCAAGTAATAAATAAAGTTAATAAAAAAAGAGAAAACATAGAAGAATAGGTAGCAATGATCAAAAGACAATGTAAAGATGGTTGACTTACCTAACATAAGATAATGCAAATGTGTCTGCAATATCATGTCATAGAAGTAGCAATTTAAATAAAAAGTCTAAATTTTGGTAAAAATAGATGATGTAAAGTAATAGTATCAAGTTAAGCTACTTTGAAGATGAAAGTGCACTGGTAAGATGTTCTTTCACTGAGTTTTATTAGTGGCAGTGCACCATGAAAAAATTTAGGACAACCATCATTTTTTTGAAAATTTACACTTTAAGGCTTCAAAATTATGTATTTAAAGGAACAGGTAAATTGACAAAGTGGAAAAATTTGATATAGTCATTAGAGTTCAAAATATTTTTCAGGAGACATATAACAAATTGCAAATCAAAATCCTTTACGAAAAAAAATAATAAATATGTAAGAGTCTTGAAACGTTTTTTGTCCTACTCGTTAGCGTGTAAAAATAGCATCCAGACACAGTTAAACCAGTTGGTTTTATTTAATAGCCCATAAATGAAAACCTGAGTGCCTACTATGATAATATTACCTATAAACTGAAGACACTATTTGCTGCACAAGTTGAAATTAGGCTAAAGCTTTTTATGTCCAGGTGCTGCTATATAATCAATATTTTATAGAGAAATGAGCATTTAACTTACAATTGACTCATCCATTACCTATTTTGCCTGCTTCTTAACAAATATATTTACAATAGTATCTATTTACTAGCATTTTTTAAGTAATTGAGTTCCATTTAAAATGAGCAATTTCAAAATTTTATAGGTATGTACAAAATAAACAAAATGTAATTACTAATGTGAAATTTTTTTGTTTGAACTCGGATTAAAGTGATGCCTAAAGTCAACATAATTCTAATCAATCCAATCTAACTGGTTTGCATAACAAATGATTTTTAGAGGAAATGCTTTTTTTGACTGCTCCAACTCATCTCGATATCTATGGTACCAGTCTCATGATAATTTTATACATGTGAGATATATTTTACATGGTTATTCAATTTGAAACAAGAATTACCATCTGTGTTTCCATGCTCTTTCTAGATCTTACCTGTTATCAAGTGCTCCATGGAGTAAGGAACATCCACGAGCATTAATCAAGAGTTTACTTGGGTATGCTGTTTAACCACATAATATATGTACCCCAACTTGCTCCTGATTGTAAAAAATAATGGAAGAATATATAAATTTAACATTTATTTATAAATCACTTTTTATTATAATTTTTGTCATACAATGCCTAAAAATGTGTTTCTTGAAGAAAAGCACTCCCTTTAAATCAAATGCCTTTAAATCTACTACCTTAAATGCTTTTAAACCCATAATTAAACACCTAGAACCCAAATAAAACCATGTTAAAAAACAGCTTTGCTATTAAATTTCGCAGGATATTGTCTACAATTTCTGTAGCTGACACTGAAAGATATTAACTTTCACAGCCGCAGAATCAAGAATATTTTCGAGAAGACTTTGTATTTTGGTATTGAATTGTGAGTGATAATATCTTGGAACAATGTCTATGATATTCGATGAGTACGGTAGACCGTTTGTTATCTTGAGGGAACAGCAGGCGAAAGCGCGAATTCGTGGCAAAGATGCACAAAAGGTGAAAAGATTTTTTTTCAATTTACGGCTTCGCTTTCATCTCGGTCAACTGTTTGTTTGCTGTTGTTGAATGTAGTCAAATATCCTTGCGGCAAGAAGTGTTTCAAGTGTCTTGCGGACATCTCTTGGTCCCAAAGGCATGGATAAGGTGATTATACTTTACATTTTTCTCGCCACGAATACTGTACTCTGATATCATTCTGTCGCATCATAATGCTATAACATAACATGGGTTTTCTGTGTTCATTGCTTATTGCATGTTTATATTCTCTGTTGGGACTTAGATGCTTGTCTCACCTGATGGAGAAGTAACAGTTACAAATGATGGAGCTACAATTCTAGCGAAGGTAAAGTAATATATATATATATATATATGCCATTATTTACAGTATATCATTATAATGCATTTTTAATTTGTCTGTCACCTCATAACCGATTTCTTATTACAACGTGCATTCAGTACTTTAAATTGTTTACAGCTTAAAATTCAGGCGCAATTTATGAAGCGCTTATCCAATGTTCAATATGCGTGTAAATTATAAAGCATTTCCTTTTTTGCTTAAACAGTAAATATATTATTTTGTTCAATTGTGAGCAAAATAAAATATTTAGTGGGCCTGGACTATTTATAATTGAATTCTGGCTGTTCAATATTACATTATCGTATTTTTATATGCATTTAATAGTATTGTTTTCGAAATCGATATAGCAGTACTTTTATTTTACCTAACTGTTTAAATCGATTAAGAAATCGAATGCTTTGTTGAATGGAATCTTTCTTGGATTCCTATTTATACTAATTTTTTTCCACACTTTTGAATTAGATGGAAGTTGAACATCAAGTAGCACGACTCTTAGTCGAACTCAGCCAGTCTCAGGTAATATATATTTTCCTAAACTTTCTTTCTGTTTTCATATATATTTCAGGGAAACTATGTAGACAATGAATACTCAAGCTTTAAGAACCTGTTTCATTCTCTTGCATGGAAATTTATTTGAATATAGATTTGCTTCAATGATTCAGAGTTGAATTTACCAGCTTAATTCGAGTTTTTTATATTACAATGGTTCTATATCTTAAATTCTACCAATAGTCAACTTGAAATAAGTTATGCAAGGAATGTCACATGAAACGTTAAATATTTTTCTATTTTCCAACCAAAATTTTTCAATTGTTTATAGAGTATCATCTCTATACCAAATTAGGAGCCATGAATATATTAGTTTATCTCTGTTGTGTCATCTATTGTATTATGTAATAAATTTCTGTTATAATCTAGGATAATGAGATTGGAGATGGCACTACTGGTGTGGTTGTTCTAGCTGGTGCCCTCTTAGAACAAGCTGAAAGATTATTGGACAAAGGAATTCACCCTGTTAGGATTGGCCAAGGATATGATAAGGTGCCTTTTCAGTCAATTTTTGCATTTTTATACGAATTTGGATAGATATTTATGACTTGAACTGGAGTCTGGTGTATGTTATCAAGGAAGTATGTATTTTGACATTTGAACTAAATTATCTCTGGGCGATTTCTATGGCTTATTTTGTATGCACACTACGATGCATTGTATTTGAATGAAAAGAACCTTATGATAATATATTGTTATTATAATGTAGATTTGAATTACTTATATCGCATATTTATTCTTCTAAGAAGTGTAAATTTTTTATTTTTTGGCATGCATAGAAAGTAGAGCGAAAAGCATATGCGTAATTTTTTGTATTCTATGGTGAATGATTTAATGAGGTGCTGTTTCGTTTATTTTTCAAGGCTTGCGAAATTGCGAAGAAACATTTGGAGAGTATTTCAGATGTTGTCACGTTTTCTAAGACAGATACCGAACCATTGATAGCTACTGCAATTACCACCCTCTCATCTAAAATCATCAATGTACATAAGCGAAAAATGGCTGAGGCAAGTAAAAAATGTTATTTGTATACATATTAGTTTTGTATTGCATTTATGTTCCAATTGAATATTTTTTTATAATTATTCTAGAACAATAGTATGATAATGATATTGAAGTATTTTTTCGATTAGATTTGCGTTAACGCAGTCCTTGCAGTAGCAGATATGGAGCGTAAAGATGTGAATTTTGACATGATCAAGGTTAGATATCTCAATGAATCTTTCAAATGTACATGTTCATAAATGATACTATCTATATGCTGCATTTGGCTTTGTACAGGTTGACGGGAAGCCAGGAGGGGAGTTGGGTAACACCGAGCTGATCAGAGGCATTGTTATTGACAAGGTAAAATAATTCTGAAAACGTCAGTGGTGGCTTTTCCTTCCTAAATTGTCAGAAAAGATTTATGGCAGTTTGCCGTTTTACTCGTTATTTCTAAGTTTGCTTTATGCATGGATTTAATTAGTTTTTGAGTATTTCGTTAATATTCAGACATATATAACTGTTTTTATTGCCTTCTATTGCGCTATATTGATTTAAATTTATTTTGTGCAGGAAATGAGCCATCCTCAAATGCCGAAGGAAATTAAGGTATGTTAACCTTTTTTCCAATAATTTCTAATTACTTGATAGGTTATTTGATGCTAACATAATCATATGTTTCATGTTTTCCTTGCATATATGTACATATTCCTTCAATTTTCACTTTGTTTTTCTCACAGTATCTAATAAGTTGATTGATAAACATGTTAGGAATTTTAAAAATGTACATTAAGCACATAAGGAGTGTCATTTCATTAACTAAAAATTACATACCGACCCAGTATATATGCTATAATAAATGATTTGTGGAACTTTGCTTTTAATGGAAAAAATGATATTGCGCGATGTGGTAAAATTGAGTTTTTCGTGACCCTGAAAAACAATTGCCTTGCATGCAGGATGCTAAAATTTGTATCCTCACGTGCCCTTTTGAGCCACCTAAACCCAAGACTAAGCATAAGCTGGATATCACTAGCAAAGAAGCTTATGAAAAGCTATATGAGCGAGAGCAGCATTATTTTGATACTATGGTTAGACAGTGCAAGGAGAGGTGTGTGTGCTTGTATGCGTCATGGGACAGCATATCAAATCAATGTTTTAGTTATTGCTGGAAATGATTTTATTATTACAATCTGTATCGTTTCACATGGTAGATATTTCTTTTCCCATAGTATAGGACGTAAAATTGAGAAAATGTATAAATATGTGTTTTTATTTACAACAAATCTACATAATGATGTTCCGAACCCATGAATTAGTGAAAACTTCTCAAATTTTTTGCTATTTTGAAAGGTACACATAGCAGAACTCTTCATGTCTTAGTTTATTTCTATCCGAATCGCTAGAGATGTCAATTTTTCTAGATGAATTTACTCTTAGGATATTAGCGCCTTGAATATGTCCGAGATCTTAAATTCACAAGAGGCCTTCCCCTTAATATGATTTGCCTATCTTTTTTTTTTAATTTCAAATACTTTTTTTCCAATTTTGTTTAATGTGCAGTGGTGCAAATTTAGTGATTTGTCAGTGGGGCTTTGATGATGAAGCTAACCATCTCTTACTACAGGTATTACTCTCATGATTTAATGTGATATAAACTGTTAATTTATTATGTATGATTTTAGTATGACTTTATTCTCGTATAATTTTTTCAAAGAATGAGCTTCCAGCAGTACGATGGGTCGGCGGGGTAGAACTTGAGCTAATAGCTATAGCTACTGGCGGCCGAATCGTACCTAGGCATGTAGTTTTAATAAATTTGCTATTTTATCACACACTTGTATTTTCATCAAGAAAATTTAACTTATCTGTATAGTTTTCTTGTTGTGTTGGTTTCTCTAGCTATATAGTTGGTGGAGAATTTTACAATATGTCTATGTATATAACAGATTTCAAGAACTTGGACCCGAAAAATTAGGCAGTGCAGGGAGAGTGCGAGAAGTGGCATTTGGCACTACAAAAGATAGGTATTTACTCGTTTTTTTTAAATATACAATACTATAAAAGCCATGTAGAGATTTCCATGTTTTTTAAACTCTGCATTAAACTTCTGATATTAAAGTTGTAAAAGTGAAGTATATTGAAGTATAGATAATTTTTTTGTTTCAGAATGCTTGTTATTGAAGATTGCAAAAATTCCAATGCTGTTACAGTTCTGGTTCGTGGGGGTAACAATATGATTGTTGAAGAGGTACATTCATCTTTTTTAGAGAATAGTTCTCTATTTATTATTGTCATTCCAATATTTGACTCATTTTTATTCGATCGCCACTTTAAGCAAATTAGAAATATATGAAAATGAGACCTAAGCCATTCTCTGGAAAAGAGAGAGAAAATTTTACTTGTTTAATCGTTTTAGGACACTTTTAGGCTTATCTAGTAAGAATCAGTTATTGGCAAGTTTAATATATTTAATGAGAGCAAGCTCGTTGCTAGGAATGCTCTTGCGATGAATTTCATTGGAATATTTTTGCAATTTTTAGGCCAAGCGCTCTCTGCATGATGCGATGTGTGTTGTACGGAATCTCATTAAGGTATAATACATATGTAAATAGTACATAAATAAGTTTGAAATTTTGTCTTTGTTTTCAAAAGTTTGAATATGTGACAAAACTCAAAGAGAGGAAGAAAGTACTCTGATGAATCAGTTGGTTTGAAAGGAAAGGAATCTAATTAATGAGATTCGTCGAAAAGATTTTAAAACTAAATATATTATCAGTTACTCAAAGACCTCTTTGGACTTATACCGCCAAACCGATGCTGACTGAACTGAAGCGAATTTTATTGGTCCCGCCATAATTGATAGGATGTTTACATATTATCATCATGCATTACAGTTACGCGAGCTGACTTTGTTAATCTTGTATATTTCTGCCAATCTAGGATAACCGTATTGTGTACGGAGGTGGCTCTGCAGAGATATCTTGTAGTATTGCGGTCAGTCAAGCTGCTGATGCTATAGGTAAGATTGCGAGTAATCGGTAAATACTACTGCATAAGATTCTTACTATTTGACATGTTTATATAGGCGGGGTTGAGCAATACGCAGTGAGGGCTTTTGCAGATGCTTTAGATGATATACCTATGGCCTTGGCTGAAAACAGGTACATACGAAGATTCGATATTGTACTATAAATTAGTGCATATCCACACGAGGATGAATACTATCATCTTAGATGGAAAAGATCATGCATACATCGGGATTGTGTAAAATTCAATTCTCTTAGATGCATATTGTATGGTGGCGTTCAAGTAACGGTGGTGTTATTATCATGTGAATGCTATTAAATATCGATACCATAATGATGCTGCCAATGGATTTGATCCTAGATTGCGGGTTGCAGCATAGTAATTTTCTATTTCTATAGTAATTCATTGCTATTTTACTACATAATTTACTATACACACTAAATAGTTCTACGAGAACTAATATGCAGTAATATTCTGATTACAGCACTCAATGTATTTTTTATTTTGGCAGCTAAAGTTTTTGGACTTGTGGCATAACTTTCTGTATGACTATAAAAGTTTTAAATAATTCGATTGGTTTTTTATAATTTAAATGATTCAATTAATATAATCCATTTTTTCAAAAATGTAGCGGTCTTAGCCCTATCTCGGAGCTCAGTGCCGTTAAAGCTTCTCAGGTTGGTTCGGTTTCTGAACTCCATTTAAATTTTTTTTAAATTTAAAATATTTTATATGCACTTTTTTACCTAGGTGGCTGACAAAAATCCACATTTAGGAATAGATTGCAACCAAGAGGGTACTTATGATATGAAAGAACAGGTAGGTTTAAAATAAGTATATATTATATGGAAATACTTTTGCACACTTTTAATTGTTTTGACCTATTATATCATAGTATAGTATTTTTATAGGATTGGATTGGTGTAAAACTATTAATATTTCAGTTTTATCAAAAAAAATATATTTTCATGATTGCTGGTCATTCTGGGCTTCACTACTCAAGAGAGTCAACTCAACCCTACTTGTGTAATGAATTTTTTAGTTTCATAAATAAATTTATAAACTAGTAAAAAATTTTCGGAATTATTTTTGCTTTTATACTGCGTGTTGATTAGCAATTGGGAATTTCTTTATGCAAATCTTGCTTGCAAAATAAATTTCAAGTTTTTTAGGGCAAGATCTATCTGTGTTGAAATATGCTCTCATTTTTTGCAGCGTATATTCGAAACCTTAATTGGAAAACAGCAGCAGCTTCTGCTCGCAACCCAAGTGGTTAAGATGATTCTCAAAATTGACGATGTCATCATGTTTGGCAGTTATGAATAAGAAATGATCTAATATACATTTGTTCTGGTTGTCTGGCCAAATATATTGGTACAACATTTTCTTTCATATTATTGTTTACCATTGTTGGGAACGATTTATCGTATGAATTGACATGGTTTGAATGTTAATCTTTTCTTAACTTTCAGTGGAAATAAGGAACATTTTTATATGAAATTCTTATGTCAATCAAGCATATTATATTTGTAAAAGGGTTGAAATTTTTTGCTCTAAGGATAAGAGAAAATTGCATGTCATGCTTGCCAGCATTGTCAAATACTGTATTGTGAAATAAAGAAGCAAGAACAAAGTATGTGGATGCAACCAAAAATAATAATAAAGGACATTGCAATGATAAGGGATAGTATAATATACATTCATCAATAAGCCAGCAAACAAATTGGCAAGCAATGAATAAGACAGTGGGCAAAGACTCCCCCAAATTACAACTGTACGCTGCTCCAGATATATCTATGCAAAGTGGCCCAGTATTTCAGAGAAAAGAAAAAAAAGTGATCGAGATTGTCAAAGTTGTGTAAAACGTAAGAGCAGTCTCAGCTAGATTACCAATCATGGAGATATCAATATTAGATAATATGTTGAAAATATGTGGAAAGTGTAGAAATAGTGAAAAGACCTTCTGATACAAGAAGATGTGGAATGTACTCTCAAATACATTTTGAAATAAACATGATAATGTACATTTATGTATATATTGATTTTCATTCAAATTGCTTCCATGTAAAAGTCATAATTATGCTTTTTCATGGAGCCCACAACACTTTGACAATGTTCTTATTGGTTTAAGTTTGCGTCAGATATATGCATATATATCTGTAACTTTAATTGCCAATCTTTTTAAAAAATGAATGCCAAAATAGCTTTTCTAATTTGATTGGAATGTGTCGACTGAACCACTATTGCTATATGTGGTTATGCTTATGGACAAGCTGCAACTAGATAAATTTTCATCGTAGCAGGCAGCCATCATCTACATGGCAAACTTTTAATCAATTGTTTTAAATTACTTGAGGAAAGTGCAATGTTTCCAGGATTCAAACACTCAATTTGTGCTGGAATTATATTGTAAGATCTATGTATCAGAAAAATGTCACTTTACTTTACCCAGCAAATTTGAGTTGGTAAATAGAAGTTTTGGCAATTTTTTTGTTGCCTTAGAACCAAAACATATTAAGCTAAAATATTGTTTTTGTTACTATTCCAACCCAGTCTACTTTGCACATTACCTGTTACCACTCGGACAATCTTCTGTTAATAACGTAACTGAAAGAAGCATGTAGTACCTCAAATGTCTATCTGGTTGGAGGAAAAAACTAGTAGGCACAAATTGCTTGGTTTGTGACTACATGTTTAGGTAAAGGCAATGCACAAACCAGCTAATTTTATAATGAACTTGCTGAAAATGTTATATGATTTGTATTTGATTACTTAGTTCAATTTGATTTGAGTTATAGATTTAGAGAGCATTGTCAATACAATCTTTCAATGTGATAGCTTTTTTGTTTTTTAGTATTATATATCAAAATGCTTAGTATTTTTTCAACTTCTTTTTTACTATTTTGATTTATTTAGTATTCATTTTATTACAAGCCAAATTATTTTGAAAAAATATGTAATCTTGATCATTCCATTGATGAAAGTGAATTGGACAAGGCAATATGTGCCATATAAAAAAGTATTGGTAGAGCTCAAGGGAAATCATTTAAAAACATAGTGACTGAGAGAGAGCATTTTACTTATTGTTGAGTCATATCATTTGAATTTGAGTTTGCACTACTGATTATTGCTATAATGCTAAGCTCCAAGATTTATGTTCATGACTAATTAATAATTTGAGTTTATCTGCACATAATTTTTGGATAGGTCAAATTACTTCGATTTAGCCTTTGAATAAAATATTTGTATTGATGTTATTTTTTAAAAGAAATTTTACTTGTGATTTACTATGGCGACTTGTGCCTGTTACAGTATGAAGATTTTTGAATTCACTTGATCCGTCTTAAATTTTGTGATCCGTAGTTGACGATAATTTCCATTTCTTATTGGCTAAAAAATTGGTGGTTGAGATTCTATTTACAAAATATTCGACATTAAATAGTACAAAACATAATCAGCACTATTGGCTATCATTAAAATTTTGAAGTTAGGTAACTCTCATCATTCTTAAGTCATATGGTGTAAAATGTATCGAGCTCAAAGTATTATTCGCAGCTAGAAGCAAAAAATTCTCGGTCGAAGGTTATTTTTTCATTCATTCTTCGTGTTTATCGATGGACCTGCCTGAGATTAAATATTTGTCGAGTATAGCTGCATTTAACTTTCCCTTGTAATGAGCAAAACTTTCGCTCCAGCGATGGGGTATATTTTAGCTAGTTCATTTTCAAGTCAAGCTAAATGGTTGAGCATTTCTCGCCAATTTTTCTTGAGGCATATATTGTTGGAATCACAAATGATGCAGCATTTCGTGTTTCAAAAGCTTGTTGCAATGAATGATATCCAAAATATATTTTCTCACGAGTTTAACTTTTTATAGGCTGAAGTATGAATCAAATTCGACTGGATTATAGTGAGTATTAGTGGATACCATCAGGTAATTACTCATTATTTTTATGCAATATTAGCATGTTCGTCAATGATGATTTTTTGGACTAGAGTTTCTGAACCGGATTTAGTAGGCTGGTTTTGAAGATTATTTAAAATAAAAATCTGAGCTATTTCAATGAACAAACTATCATCCATTTATCGAGAAAACATTTTCATGTGCAGTTTATAATTTTCAGGTCTTTGCAGCGATGGAGCTGAAGTTTTTTTTTAACTTTGGAGTTTAGTGCAACTTTTGCCCATTGAGAAATAGTATTGCAGTACCATATTTAAGAGCAATTAAAATTTCAGAACGGTAACTGAGACCAAGTAGCCTAAATGATGAGTTTTGGAGCTGTTAGGACAAATATGCTAGGAGTAAATATGAAGACTCAAAATCATAATATTAAAATATTTATAAATGTAGAAATCATTTTTTAATTTTAATGTTTATTTCTTATTTTTGTACTCTTGCAAGTACTGTTACCTCAACTTTTTCTCTCATTGATTAATACTTCAAATGCATATTTTACCTTGTAAAATGGCAGGCTCATATAAACGGACTGTAATGCTGATGAGTCAAATAAATATTGATGCACTGAGAAATATTTAATGAATATCGTTAACTTTTTAGTGTCCTTCACAGTTACATGAAAGTTTTAGCGTGACCAAAGAAGTTTGGTTGCTCTTGAGAAGCATGAAAATTTGAATTTATGAAGCTTTGTTTTTAAGGAAAAAATTCCCCGTTAAAATCTGAAAAAGTGGTAGAATTATTTTTTAAAGAATTTAAATGTGGTAACAGCTAGATTTTTATTCTGAGACTTTATTTATAAAATCTAAATCTTCGCTATAAGTTTCTACATGCAATCATCCATTTGTTGACAATGGTAAATAATTTACCTTGGAATTAGATTTTAAACGAAAGGTTCCTAGAATTTGCGTGTATTCATCTGAAAAGAATGATCTTTCGTGCACTTCCATAAACAACTGACCCTTCGCTTGAGACATAATTCTGGGGACAGCATAACATTTAACATTGGTATGGGTTTGTCTTGGATATTCTTTTACGATGGCTTCCATATAATTAGGAATGAAACTAAATATTATTTTTTCATAAAAATGTGGATGAAACATTTCTAGCTATAACTGAATAATCCTAATTGATATCTAAATTGTCATGTTGAAGAAATAATTATCCTTTTCATGACTGATTTAAATCATGGTATATATTATTTTTGCCTTCAGTGACATTGTGAAAGTATTTTTCGTGATCTTTGCCATAGTTAACGCTCAACTTTTGGTTGGAGTGAGCTACATCCAGGCAGAGCAGGACTAGGTCAAAGCTGGGACCAAGTCGACATAGACTTGTGTGTCCAGTTTTTAACACAAATATACAAATAAATGTTTTTTTGTATAAAACTAAATGGCTTTCCTAAGTCCATTTTTCTGAAAGCAATTCTAAATTCATGAAAAAAATTTAAAAAATATTGCTTGCGCAAATAATATATATTTATTCTAACATATAAATGTGAATTTGTTTTATTAAAACAAGCATTTTGCTCAATCTCATTGTTAAATTATGCTGCAGACAAAATTCGGTAGGACCTTCGTAATATATGACATTGATCCAGTCATATCTGCCTACTTCAAAAACTAGGTATCAATATCCCAAAAGAGCTCTTCGTTATCAATTGCCCTGGTACCATCAAGTCTTTTACGATAGACTTTGCTCTTTCTCTCCCAGTTGTACACTGCCTTTCTAGCCTCAGGCAACCCATCAACACCACATTCATCAAACCCATGTTCCACGAACCACTGCATCGTCCTGGTACTCAAAACAAACACACTGGTTAAGCCGCTTAATACAGCTACACGTTCTAAATAGCCTAACATTGCCTCCCCCCTTCCCCCTCGACGGTACTTTGGATGAACAGCTAAACATCCTATTTCAGCACTTGTTTCGGAAAATCGCTTGAGATAGGCACATGCCACAGTGGCACCATCTCGTGTAAACACAAAGAAATTTGGTAGTTCATGTTCTAGTTGGGCTTGAGAGCGTTTTACCAAGATGCCAGCTTCTTCAAGGGGGTGGATAATTTCAAAAATTCCAGGAATATCACTGGACACAAAAATTGTAGAAAGGTTAAGACTACACAAACTAATTTGAAGCTTTTCACCAATAAAAAACTATTAAATATTTTGCTGAAAAATATGATAATCAGGGTAATTAAAAAATGTATAAAAAGTATTCCATAATGGTGATTTTATTTCAGTTAAAAAAACAACGGATTATAGTAGTAATCTAGAGTTCAAATTCTTTTAAAAAATCAAAAGAACGCTGGATATTAAGCAGCCACATTTAATTTTACTTCCTGAAACTCTTACTTGCTATCAAATTTTTTAGAATAATTCAAAAAAAGTAACATAAAAATGTGCCCTAAAAGAAAATAAACGAAATTTTATTACCTAGCACATGCCGGACGAATGCCATCATATATATCTCTTGAAATTAAAAGCCCTGATCCATCCCTTGTAAACAGCTCCTGTAATAGTGAACCGTCCAGTGGGCTCACAACATGAGCACGCTGTACACCTTTTGATAAAGCATTCACGCACTCTCGCACAATATTGACCATTTTCTTTGTGTCGGTTGCTGCTTCGGATGTAGAAAAGTTAATCTGAAAAATAGATAAGTAAGTTCTAGAACCATGTAAAATAACAGTCATTGCTCTTTTAAAAAAGCTACAACAGACGTTACAATCCACTTTAAATGTTTCTTGCTATAGTTTTAATGGCATTTTTCAAACAGCACAATATTGCTAGGAATAATAACAGCAACGCATTGATAAAACTCATTTTTCCTAACAGCTCCCCTTAATATCTAAATTTGTCAAGTTCTCTAATGTCCAAGGAAAAATAATCATCAACAAACTTACAAGATATATTAATTCTAGAAAGATTCTTGTATGCATTTTTGCTCTGCCAAACCTGATTTTTCTTTAAATGATATAATACTACTAACTACATGCAAATATGAGCTGAACAACAAAAATTTTGAAAATTATCCCACATATGAAATGATTGGTAGTAATATCTGAAACACATACTTGATTCGGAAGTCTATTTGTGTCTGAAGTTCACATAACTCATTCCACTAAATGACCAATACTGCAATATAAAATAGTAGCCATAAATCCATGAAACCATCAGCAAATTTTCACCAGTAAGAAATGCATATATATAAACATGAGGTCAGATTTGGCTGCCAAGAAAACTAATAATAACCATTATGCTAAAAATTTTTTGGGGAGCAAATTAAACTATTATTACCTTTGGTTTCAAATCTGACCCGAGATTTTGATCAAAATGGGCTAAAATATAACGTGCCTCTCGCAATCGCAATGTATGCACAGCACTGTCTGTACGTCTGTCCATCATACGTTGTCCTTCGGAAATAAATATGACCTTTTCGGCTCCTAATTGGGCAGCTGTTTCAGCTGCAAGTCCTTGGGTATCCACATGAAAAACTTCTCCGCTAGTACTGAATCCAATACTAGTAAGTTGTACTATATCGCCTGATCCTAAACGAGATCGAATTTTTGCGGTTTCTATTCGGCGAACTTCACCTGAATATCCGTAATCAATCCCGTTTCTACGTAATATAAAATTGAAATATTTATAAGAATTTAGCTAGAATAAAAATGAATGAACATTACAGGTTGATTCTATCTCTCAAAAAAGAATTACATATATTTAGTATTTTTAGCCCTCATAGGAAAAATGTATATCTTTTAGAAGGTCGATTCAAGTCAAAAGGCAACTTAGTATAAAATCACGCTGCTTCTAAAATTGAAGAAAAGAGGAAAACGAAATTGTTGAATCGTAGCATCAGAAAATCAAATAAAAATATCTCAGAAAACGATCAGGTCTGTGTAAATCAAATTTTTAAAGTTTTAAGGTATTTTAAAAGAAAAAAAGACTTGGACTACATAGGTAATTTGTGAAAACTTTTACCTTACACCAATAGGTTGTGCGGAAAAAAAGTTTCCTCCTGCAATGCTGACAGTATCAGCACCTAGTTGTCCTCGAGTTAAGCATCTTTCTATTTCAAACCGCACGTACCCAGCTGCTTCCTTGCATACTTTAAGAATATTACTGTCAATTACTAGTTTTTCGTCGCAATACAACGGCTTAATATTAGCACGGCTCATTAGAGCATGCATTTGTGGATAAGATCCAGCCACGAGCACTAGATGCACACCCAGTAATGAAAGTAAGCCAATATCGTCCATAATATTTTGGAAGCAAGGGCCTTCAATTACTTCGCCAGGAATATGAATTACAAATGTAGCTCCTCGGTGCATACGGAGATAAGGCGCACTTCCACGGAATAGGTCCACAAAAGTGCCTGTTGACGCATCTTGTGCAGCTGCGCAAGGCTGATTAGGACCTCGGTTTTTAATGACAGATGAAACATAGATGAGCATTGGATCTGGGCCGCCAAAATTTACAGAGGTTGGAATTTCTGTATCACGATCAAGAAGAGTAATGCCACTTACAGCTTCACCAACAGCTGGAGTGAGCCACTCGTGCGAGAAACTATCGAATGGTGCGCATTGAGCTCTGGTAGTAGGTCTTTTATGTCCTTGAAATTTGTGACACGAAGCATAAGAGCGATGCGTCTTTAACGGGATACTGGTATATTGTTTTAGGAAACCACATATTCCTGTCCATGAATATAAAAAAGCAATGCACACAGTAACGCGGTCGCTGCGAATGAATAAATTCATGCCCAAATGCTTTACATAAAATCTAATACGAGCGTGTCATGAATGTTTCTTTTTTCCTTTACATTTCTTAAATTTTGAATGCTGTACAAAAGAGAAGAGTATTAGATTTCCATCGATCACTCAGATGCTTGTCTGTGCACCCACACACTTCGCATCAGTATTATCCATCAATTGCAGTCAGTTTCATAAATAAATATTACAGTCTACAATGTTACTACTATCAAGAAATACAACTATCAACTTACACCGAACTTTATATAGTACGCGTTGTGTTCGAATAATAATCTGACTGTTGGCTATCAGCTAGAATAAATCCTCTTTTGAGGTAGACTTCACATTTATGCATTATGTGGTTGTTAGGAATTAACTCTCTTGGGGATTAATTCTATTTTTATAGCTGCAGTCAGTGTTCATTTATGACGTCCCAAGTAAATTCGCTGCACAGATTCTAGTAGGGTTTTATATTTTGTTGTGTTGATAAAGTTAGCTCACTTCTATCAACACAATTAGTGC
>JAULBW010060861.1:9792-49181 GCA_032358265.1 Vaucheria bursata
CGATCTGAATTTTGGCCATTCAATTGTAGAGAGTTTACTGTGTGGATGTCCTGTATTGATAAGTGATCAGACGCCTTGGTTAGATGTTGCTGAGCAGAAGGCAGGCTTTGCATTAAAACTAAAAGACGACCATAAATTTGTAGAATCAATTGAACATTTTGTTGCAATGAACCAAAGCGATTTTGACATTGCGAGTGCAGGTGCGCATGCTTATATTAGTAAAAAATTAAACTTAGAAGAAACTGTAACCCTATATCAGCAAGCCTTTAATGCAAGTATTCAAAACTGATCTATCATCTTTTAAAAACGACTGGTACAATCCTGGCCGCAATACTTTTGTGTTAGCACTTTGGTACCTGATCAACTTATTGTTTTTTCGTTCGCCATTTCCATTTTATAATGTAAAGCGGTTTTTCTTGAGACTCTTTGGCGCAAAAGTTGGAAAAGCACTTATTATTAAGCCTCACGTCTCAATCAAATACCCTTGGAAACTAACGATAGGGGATCATGTATGGATTGGAGAGTCTGTTTGGATTGATAATTTAGCGCAAGTAACACTTAAAAGTCATAGCTGCATTTCTCAAGGCGCACTTTTGCTGTGCGGTAATCACAATTATAAGAAAAGCACCTTTGATTTAGTGGTGGGAGAAATAACGCTTGAAGAAGGCGCTTGGGCTGGTGCCAAAACAGTCATCTGTCCGGGTGTTAGACTGGGAAGCAATAGCTTGCTTACCGTGGGAAGCATCGCTACAGCTAGCCTAGAGGCCAATTGGATTTATCAGGGAAACCCAGCAAAAAAAGTGAAAGAGCGGGTATTAAAATCCTAGTTCTTTTCGTCAATTCGCTCAACACGATTAACACCCTTTACTTTTTTCAAATTTGTGATGAGGTGGCTTAAGTGTTTCGTGTCGTGCACATAAATCATAATTGTTCCCTCAAACAAACCGTCATCAGTGTCAAAATTTATTGACCTCATGTTCACGTTATTTTCATTTGAAATTACTTTAGTGAGGTTATTTACGATTCCTAATTCATCGGTTCCAGTTATTTTAATACCTGCCAAAAAACTAATGAGCTGATCGTTTACCCATTTTGCCTTCACTACGCGATAGGCGTAATTGGAAAGGAGTTTTACAGCATTTGGACAATTTACGCGATGAATTTTAATGCCTTCTCCAACTGTAATAAAACCAAAAACATCGTCGCCAGGTATTGGATTACAACAAGGTGCAAGGTTATAATCTAACTGCTGCATGTCGTCACCAATAACGAGCATGTCTGTTTTTCCACGGGCCGATGTTACGAGCTGCTCAATTTTTTGCTGTTCTTCTTTTTTGGCACGCTTAACAGGACTGTCTTTTTGTTTTATGTAGTCGCGAATTTCTTTTTGATCTACATTGCCCAAGGCCGCTCTATAATAGAGCTCTTGTGACGAGGGTAAACGCAAGAACGTACAAAAATCATTGATGACTTTATTATTGAAAGCAAGTTTATTGCGTTCAAATTTGCGTTGCATGATCTCTTTTCCTTCTTCAGCAATTTTTTTGCGCTGCTCCTTTAAGGAGTTTTTGATTTTGCTTTTCGCTTTTGCAGTGATGACAAAATTTAACCAATCGTCTTTGGGCTGCTGCTTGTTGCTGGTTAAGATTTCAACTTGGTCGCCACTCGCCAGCGCATGGCTGAGGGGCACAAGCTTGTGGTTCACTTTTGCACCAATGCAATGTTCTCCCACTTTTGTATGTATCTCAAAAGCGAAGTCTAAAGCGGTGGCATTAACAGGAAGCGTTTTCATGTCACCTTTAGGTGTGAACACAAACATCTCATCGCTAAAGAGATTCAGCTTAAAGTCGTCGATGAATTCAAGTGCATTGGGATCGGGATTCTCAAGCATCTCGCGAATACGCAATAACCAACTTTCTAATTTACTTTCTTTGTCGGCAGCACTGTCTTTGTACTTCCAATGCGCGGCGTATCCATTCTCCGCTAAATCGTCCATCCGCGTGGTGCGAATTTGCACTTCCACCCAACGTCCAGAAGGCCCCATTACTGTGGTGTGCAGACTTTCGTAGCCATTGCTTTTTGGCGTGCTGATCCAATCTCTTAAGCGTTCAGGACTCGGGTGATAAAAATCGGTGATGATAGAATAGACTTTCCAACAATCAGATTTTTCAAGTTCGTAGGGCGTATCAATAACAATACGAATGGCGAACAAATCGTAAATCTCTTCAAAGGACACGTGTTTTGAACGCATCTTATGATAGATGCCAAAAATAGATTTTGGGCGTCCGAAGATCGTAAACTTAAACCCCTGTTCCGTTAAAATTTCTTTGAGCGGCTCAATGAATTTTTGAATGAAGCGTTTACGTTCAGGCTCGCTCTCTTTTAATTTTGTGGCAATGTCATTGTACGATTCTGTGTCGGTATATCTTAGGCCTAAATTCTCTAATTCTGTTTTGATGGTATTCAGCCCCAATCGATGTGCCAATGGGGCATAGAGAAAGAGCGTTTCACTCGCAATTTTCATTTGCTTATCACGCTTCATGTGCTCGAGCGTGCGCATGTTGTGCAATCGATCTGCTAGCTTAATGAGGATAACACGAACGTCTTCGCTCATGGTTAAGAGCACTTTTCTAAAATTTTCTGCCTGAATCGATGAGGTATTATCAATCACGCCAGAAATCTTAGTTAAGCCATCAATAATTTGTGCTACTTTTTCGCCAAATAGTCCGCGCACATCATCGAGCGAAAGATCTGTATCTTCTACCGTATCGTGTAACAAGGCACAAACAATACCCACGGTACCTAGGCCTATTTCTTCGGTACATATTTGTGCTACGGCTATGGGATGGTAGATGTATGGTTCACCACTCTTGCGACGCATTTCTTTATGCGCTTCAACAGCAACGTCAAAAGCCTTACGGATAATGGTTTGATCTCCTTTTTCAAGTCGGCGCTTGCAGGCCTTAATGAGCTGTTTGTACCGCTTAATGATCTCTTTTCTTTCTGCTTCTAAATCAATCTGCATACAAACTATCTTGGAATGTGCTATGAAGGTATTAATTTTGAAAAACATATAAAACCTAAATAATTGAAATTACTGACACTGATCTTTTATGTCTTGCGTTCATTGGTCCTGCGCGGACCTTTGCAAACCCTTCGGCTAGGCACTAACGAGAGAAAAGGGGATGCACGATTAGGGATTTCTACGCAAGAATTTAAGTACGCATCAACCAAAGGAATGAATCATTATCAGGGAGCTTCCTATGTGGTGTTAGACAAGATATTTGATGCGCTTGAAAAACAAACGAAAATAAAATCACTCATTGATATTGGCTCTGGCTTAGGGCGTGTATTGTTTTTTGCTGAATCGCGCCATTTTGTTGAATTGATAGGAATAGAGCGGGACCCCGATTTAGTGGAAGCTGCAAAGAAAAACCAAGAACGGAGCGTAGGGGCCCATGGTTCAAACGCTATTCGGTTCATTCAAGCCGATGCTTTGCAGTTTGATTACCCTTCTGACGCACAAATTTATTTTTTGTTCAATCCTTTTGGGGAAGCGGTGCTCGAGGGTGTGTTAAAGCGAATTCAATCCAGCATCCAATCTCCTTGTGTGTTTGTGTATATGAATCCGGTTCACGCGCAAGTATTCGAACAACTCGGTTGCAAAGTGTTGGAGCGGATCAACACTCATTTTTATACAGAAGCTATTTTTTATTCGATGAGTCCCAAACCAACTACATGAGCTCGTATATTTTTCCGGGTTTGCTGCGTATGAAGTTTGAGAATTCTAATTGGAGAAGTATGGCAGATACTTTACTGACCGGCATTTGGATGGTTTGACAGATTTCGTCAATATGCACATTGCTGCGGTTTTGCAATAGGTTCATGATTGGCTTTTCTTCTTCACTTAATTCTAACATTAAGGGAATTTGTTTTGATTTACCGATTTTCTTTTCGGTTTCAAGCCACTGCATAGCATCTAACAAGTCATCTGCCGACTCAACCAACGCCGCGCGATTACGTTTAATCAGTCCGTTGCCGCCCTCTGCCAACACATCTCCAGCTCTGCCTGGCAACGCAAATACGTCTTTGTTGTAACTGCCAGCGATGGTAGCGGTGATGAGACTGCCGCCCGTTCGTTTGCTTTCCATAACTACTAATGCGTCGCACATACCGGCAACAATTCGATTACGTTTTGGAAAATTTACCGCATCGGGATTGGTGCCACTCATAAAATCAGTCAACAAGCCCCCCTGATGAAGCATGCGTTTTGCTATTTTATCGTGCGTTTGCGGGTAGATACGATCTAAACCATGTGCCAGTACCCCAACCGTATTTAAATTGCAGTCGAGGGCGGTTTTATGGGCGATAATATCTACACCATAAGCTAAACCACTGAGCACAAGAACACCGGCATCTTCCAGCCCTTTCACAAATTCTTCTGTTTTTTCAGCGCCGTATTTACTGGGACGACGTGTACCCACTACTGCCACAATTTTTTCGGCATTTAGGTTGGCGGTACCTTTGTAGTACAATAAGATTGGACCATCTGTGCAAGACCGCAAGCGTTGTGGGTAATTGGGATCTGTATAAAAGAGGGGGTTTATCTTGTATTTTTCAATAAAAGCAATTTCTTCTTCAGCCCGTCGCAATACTTTTGTACTTGCTGTTACAGAGCGGGCAAGCGTTTCGCCAATACCTGGAATTTTTAGGAGCTGGTGTTTTTTGTGTCTAAACACTTGCTCTGCAGAACCACAATATGCTAAAAGGCCTTTAGCGTTTACATCGCCAATGCCTTCAATGAGGGTAAGTCCAATTTCGTATAATAAACTCTGTTTCACCTTTGGGTAAAGTAAAACTAGAATTTTTTTCGTAAAGGTCTTGCTTTGTTTTGTAGTAATTGAGACATAAAAAAACCCCGCCGAAGCGGGGTTTTGAAGTATTATTTTGTGCCTTTTTTCGGCGTTGCTGGACTTGCCGGTGTTGCTGGTTTTTTTGGATTCAAATAGTTATTTGCCTTTTCGTTGGTAGGATCAAGTTCTTTTACAATCGTCCATTCTTCTTTCGCTTTTACTTCGTCTTTTTTAGTAACGTAGTAATAACCCAAATATTCATGCGCTTCAATCAAATTGGCTTTATACTGACCCATACGATCTTCGGGCTTTACCAAACTAATTACTTTTTCAAAATAAGTGCGTGTGCTATCACTGAGTGCCTTTGGATCTAAACTCGCATTGGCGCGTCCTCTCCAAGTATAACCCCATGGCCAGCTAGCGTTTAACTGTGTCATGCGTTTAAAAGCAGAATCTGCCATTGCAAAATCAAGCATCGCAGCCGCTTCTTTGGCGGTAATTTCTGGTGATGTAGCAGGTTTTTTCTTTTTTATTAAAGCGTCTTTCATTTCAGCAATTTCTTTTTGACGGGCTGCCGCTCTAAAATAATGCGACTTACCAAGGTCGAAACAATCATTGATGTTTAAGTTGAGTAGATCGCCTTTTTTCTTGCGATCTAAATAGGTAATTGCTTGGTCGTATTTTTTTGCCTTAAGTGCGTTCGATCCAATCATACTATATATATCGCCAGCCATACTTGGATCCATCGTAATGGCTTTTTCCATTTCTATTAATCCAAGTGAGTCTTTGCCTGTTTTGCTCAACAAGATGCCTTTGTATTTGTAGTCGGCAGGTAAATATTTAAAATTAGGACCAGCCATGCTAAAAAAGTTGTTGATGGCTTTGAGTCCTTTTGTAAATGCGGCGGTATCTGTTTTGTTCCCCATTTCAGCGTAAGAATATCCCGCCAAACGTTCAAGGTACAGATTAGAGAAATTAGCTTTCACCAAACCTTCGTATTCTTTAGCTGCATCAGCATATTGTTTATTGCTAAACAAGGCACTCATAAAACGGTAGCGTGCCACATCGCTATTATTTAATTCTAAATACTTTTTCCAATTTTCAACAGACTTAGTAGGTTGTCCAGCTAAGTAATACAATTCGGCAATTTCGCGGTAGGCCGGTGCAAAGTTAGGATCAATGCCCATCGCTTTTTTATAGTAGTCGAGCGCTAATTGGTAATTACGACCACGTTGATACAATTTTCCTTCACGCAAAATGCCTTTGGCACTTTTTGCATTGAGGGTAGATGCCATTTGGTAAGACTTTACAGAAGGACCACCTTCTGTTGGGTTTTTTTCCAATTGTGCGTCACCCAATAAAATATAGTTCTCAGAGTTTTTTGGTTCAAGCTTAATTGCAAGGGCCATTAACTTAAGTGCTTCGTCCGGATTTTTAATGTCGGTAACTAACCAAGCTTCGGCAGTCTTGCGAATCACCTCAGCATTTTTACTGGCCGAAAGCGTGATGGCTTTAAAAAACTGTGTTTTCGCATCCGCTTCATTATTTTTGGTCAATAACACTTTACCCATGCCCACATAGTTGAGCGCATTGGTAGGATGGACTTGTGCGCCAATTTTATAGACAGAATCAGCGCTCTCTATATTACCACTTTTAAAAAAGTTTTCTCCGAAGTAGAAATAATTTTCTCCTTTATTTGGTTCTTTGGCAATCAGCGCGCGGAAACCAGCGGCAGCTTGCTCAAAGTTCTCATTGTCTGTTTTCAGAATGTTCTCTTGTAAGCTCTGTGAAAAAGCGGGAGAGAGAGAGAAACTTACAGCGGTAATAACAATTAATTGTTTCATCGTTTAAAAACTTTAAAAATAGTGAATATGTACTTGCAAACCCAGTACCAAGTTTTTCATAAATCTGGCTTTTAAGGTATTTTAAGAACTACTGTTCTTGAGCACCTTCCATGTTAACATGAATACTTCGTTCTGCTTGCCGATTCGGTAAAAGCCCTTGTTTCAAAAAAACGGTTTGCGCCTTTGCCCCCGCCATCCAACTTTCAAATCCTTTAGCCAGCGTAAAATCGCCCACCTTGCGCATAACGAGTACCGGACGGGTTAAAGGATAAATGCCCAACTTAAAGTTACTCTGGTCTGGAAAAGCATACACATCGCTGGTATCGGCAGCAAGCGGAATAAATTTAATACTGTTTTGATAGTGTTTATACAAGTTATCGTCTTGATCACTGAGCCACGAAAAATCAATGAGGGCAATGGCTTCGGGGTGTTGAGAAACATAGTCGATACTCTCTTGAGTACTGTTGAATATCTTACAAACTGGCGCTAACTGCCGTGTTTTTAATATGGTATCTAGCATGTAGTGGAGTACGCCAGAGTTCGGTTTATCAAACAATACCAGTGGCTTAAACTCCTTACCTGTGCTGTCTTTTATCGGATTCCCAAATTTTAATAAGCCAGCTAATTCGCTTAAATGTAGGGTTTTAAATGGGCTCTGACGGTTTGCAATGAGTGCCACACCGGTAGTAGCTACCTTTGAAAAATTGACCACATAGTGTTTTGAAGCAAAGGCCTTACGTTCGGTTTCCGTCAGTCCTCTTTCAATAACAATAGCCTCGCAGCTGTCGTTAAACAAGGCCATCACCGCTTCTGCTTCGGTTACTTGCACCAATTGAATGTTTACGTGTGGATAGAGTGCTTGAAAGGTTTCTGCTTGATTTTTTACATGCAGTTGTAAACCTTCATCGTAATACACGTTTAATTTGCCAGAGGTTGGACTGTTGTCTTTGTAATCGTCTTTATGATAGTCGGAACAAGCGCTCAACAGGAACATTGCGAACACTGCACATGCGAGCAATGCTTGATTAGCCCTCATGGTGTCGGTTGGCTTTTAAAATAGAGTAAGTTCTAAATCCGCGATACACCGCATACAAAATCAAAATGATGATAAATCCTGTACGCTTTGTACCCACCATCCGGTCGCTATAAAAGTCAGTAAAGGCAAAGGCTCCAGCTAAGGCTAAGCACATAATAACCATGAGAGCTCCAAACCAAATCGTAATCCAACGTGTCATAATGTATTGCTTGTAAACAGAAAGAGCCATAACAGACGTTATGGCTCTTTTTATTTTTAGTAGTATTATTGAATTTTAAAGTTGATTGGCAAGTTGTAATAAACGCGCACCGCACGGCCAGTTTGTTTTCCTGGTTTCCATTTCGGCATTGCTTTAACAACACGAATCGCTTCTTTGTCGCATTCCTGACATCCTGGAACGCCTTTTAGAATCTCAACATTTCCGATGCCGCCATTTTCATCCACAACAAATTTTAAGTGACATTTACCGCTAATACCAGCTTCTCTGGCCATTGCAGGATATTGCACGTTTTGTTGGATAAACTTCATCAGCGCAGCAGTTCCACCTGGAAATTCAGGTTGCTCTTCTACTACAGTAAAGATCTCGGCAGTGGTTTCAGCCGGACCAGTTTCTGCAGCTGGAGCCGCTACAATTTCTTCACCCTCTTGATCTTTTGTACCAACCTGCGTTTCTTTTACTTCTTCTTGTAATTTTTGAGGCTCTTCTTCAACAGCATCATCTTTAATTACAGGTGGGGTAAACTTCACCATTTCAACCATTGGTGGTGGTGGTGGCGGTGGTGGCGGTGGTGGTTGTTCTTCTTGCGGTGGTGTTGGCGTTAAATCAATTTGCTCCACCTTTAATTTTTCTTCCGCCACTTCCTCGTGTGGACGGTCGATGAATTTTTTAAGACCCAACAGAGCAACTGAAAACACAATCATGCCACCTACAATAAAGGTAACGCGTCGGTTATAATTGCTGCGGAGTTCAAAGGCACCATAGTTTTGGTTCCGACCCGCAAATACGATGTCGTTACGTTCATCTAAAGTGACATTATTCCAATTTTTTAGCATCGTTCCTCCTTTTAGTTAGTGGCTAGTTTTGCATTCACTAAATCGAGCTCTGGTTTCATCATATCAACCATTACATATTTACCAACTACGTTAATGTTTAGCTCATCAATCACGTCGATGACGTTCTTGTAAGTTGCTTTGTCATCTGTTTTAATCAGAAAAGTGTAAGAGTCTTTATCCGCTTTTACACCACGCACTTTGCGCTTGTATGTGGTGTCAGCCATTTGATTGGCTTCAAATTGTTTTTTCAAAACCAAGATTTGTTCCTGCATTGGCTTGTTTTTATCTAACAAGTACTTATGCAAACTCTCTTGAGAAAAACTCAATTCTGAAATTTCGGTTTTCTTACCAGTAGCATCATCAGCCGCGCGAAATTGACCTTCGTAGTAGAAGATGCGATCTTTATCCGTCAACAAAAACGTAATACCATTTTTAATTGGTTTTGGATCTGGATCTACCTCATCTGTTGGAAACGTCAATTCCATAGATTTTGGCTTATTGAACGTTGCCGTCAACACGAAAAACGTGAGGAGCAAGAACGCCAAGTCAACCATGGGCGTCATATCGATACGGGTGGATTGTTTTTTGGCTCTTTTCTTGCCGCCTTTGTGGCCACCACCACCGCCTTCTTGTATCTCTGCCATTTCTTTTTTACTTGATCCTTAATACAGGAATAGTTAATACTTTATCGCTGCGGATTAATTACTGTGCCGCCGCCTTCTAGTGAAGTAATGAGATTAAACTGATAGATTTTCAAATCAGTAAAATTCTTCACTACATCTTTTACAAAAATGTATTTCGTTTTCGCAGCACTTTTAATCGCGTAACGCGGTTTTTCTGCTTTAAAATCGCTTCCAGATGCTTGTGCTTTCTCTTTTGCGTCGTTATAAATCTGTACCGCGTTTTTACCACCAATGGCAATCCAATCTTTTAATTGATTGTTTGGCGTAATGGTATCCAAGGGCACACCTTTTTGAGGCTGAAATTTTTGACGTTCGTCTTCTTTCGCATCGATGTAACGCGGCAAGTCTTTGATATCAACACCAAAGCTTGACATGCCACTGAACTTCACCACTTGTTCTTCTGTAAATTGAACTTTGTATTTAGTTGCCATTTCACGCAAAGCAGCCATTTTAGCAGTAGAATTACTAATGCCAAAAAATGCACGCCCTTTATCGTCGATAGTGACTAAGATGTGGTTATCAGGTAGTGCCACTTCTCCAATAGATGAAGGTGGATCCACTACAACAGGTTCGTTCATACGAAAAGAAGCAGTCAACATAAAGAAGGTCACGAGTAAAAACGCTAGATCCACCATGGGTGTCATATCTAGTGCAGGAGCTCCGCCTTTTGATGGTTTTTTTGACATGTTCTTGTCTTTTTAATTGAGATGATTACTTAGTTAAAATTCCACACGCAATCGGAAAATTATTTTCCAGTTGCTTGAAACTCTTGAATGATAGAGAAGCCAGCTTCATCCATCGCGTAAGTAATTTGATCAATACGGTTTGAGAAAAAGTTATAGAAAATGATCGCAAATGCCGATGTTAAGATCCCCACTAATGTGTTTACAAGGGCCTCAGAGATACCTGTTGCCAAAGCTCCAGTATCAGGTGCACCAGCAGCAGAGAGAGCCGCAAACGCACGAATCATACCCACAACCGTTCCGATCAAACCAGCCAAAGTACCAATAGAAGCTAAGGTTGAAATAACTACCATGTTTTTTGACAACATTGGCAATTCTAGCGCTGTTGCTTCTTCTAAAGCTTTTTGAATCGCGTGAACTTTTCCTTCTTTGTCCATATGCTCATCTGATTGTACAAAACGGTATTTTAAAATACCCTCGTGTACCACGTTAGCTAATGAACCACGTTGCTTATCACATTCTGCGATTGCCCCGTCGAAATCATGAGTTGAAATAAGTGTCTTAATTTTAGCAACAAACTTATCAGTATTACCGCGACCTGCAGCCTTTTGAATGGTAATGAAACGCTCAATCGCAAAGGTAATTACGGTTAATAAGAAGCCAATCAAAATAGGTACGATGAATCCACCCATGTACATGGTGCCAAGTAAAGTAATTGGCTTATGCGATTCGTGACTACCACCTTCGAAATTAGATCCGGCACCTAGAATAAAATTGTAAATGAAGACCCCAATCCCTAGGCAGATGACAATGGCTAAAGCCGAAACAATTAGTGGGAAGCCTCCCGACGTTTTTTTTGTGCTCATGTTTGTTTTTATTTTGTAATGATAGTTTTAACCTTAAAATTTTGAACGCCAAACTTAATTAAAATTGTCCTGAAAAAAAACGAATCTTCAAGTATTTTTAGCTCTTAACGCGCTACAGACTGCAAATATTTCCCTTATTTAGCGGGGAATACTGCCAAGTTTTACAAGTGGCGCGTTTTGTAGCATATTTGGAAGGCGTATTAAGAAATTGTTACCAATGCACGTAGAAAAAATTAGAGACTACTGTCTCAGCAAAAATAAGGTGGAAGAGAGTTTTCCGTTTGGAGAGCAAACCCTAGTTTTTAAGGTGGGCGGCAAGATTTTTTTGCTCTTGTCCCTCGATAGTTCGCCCGTTCAATTTAACGTAAAATGTGCCCCAGATTTGGCCATACAGTTGCGTGAACAATATGCCTGTGTGTTGCCAGGCTATCACATGAATAAACAACATTGGAACACTGTTTTGTGCGACGGGAGAGCGCCAGAGCGCCTAATTTTAGAGTGGATTGACCATTCTTACGAACTCGTGCGAATGAGTTTGCCCAAAAAAATGCGCGATTAATCCGCTTCAACAAATTGCAAATAGCAAGCCCTACCCACGTGTTTTATTGCTAACATGTTAAAACTAACACAATAGCTTTTTTGCTTATTTAAGTTATTTGCCCCTGCATTTTTGGTAATTTTGTTAGCCATGACTGTTGACACACTTTTATCTCGCGCCCTTAAATTCGAACACCTGAGCATTGAAGAAGGGGTTTTTTTATACGAACAAGCACCTACCGCCGATTTGGTCTTTGTTGCTAACGAACTTCGCAAAATTCAAAAGAAAGGATCTAACAAAGTAACTTGGATCATTGACCGCAATCTCAATACTACCAACGTATGTATCGCTAATTGTAAGTTCTGTAATTTCTACCGCATTCCAGGCCACGCCGAATCCTACATCACCAGCATTGACACCTACAAACAAAAAATCGAAGAAACCTTTCGTTACGGTGGCGAACAATTGCTCCTGCAGGGCGGACACCATCCTGATCTCGGACTAAAATACTACGTTGATTTGTTCAAAGAACTAAAGCGACTATATCCTACCTTAAAGCTGCATGCACTGGGGCCGCCTGAAATTGCACACATCACAAAGCTCGAAAAAAGCACTCACACTGAAGTGCTGAAGGCCTTAATGGAAGCGGGTTTAGACAGTTTGCCAGGAGCCGGCGCAGAAATTCTCAACGACCGTGTGCGCCGTTTAATTAGCAAAGGGAAATGCACGGGCAGAGAATGGTTGGATGTGATGAAAGCAGCCCACCAATTAAATTTGACAACCAGTGCTACCATGATGTTTGGCCATGTTGAAACCATTTACGAACGGTTTGAACATCTAGTGTGGTTGCGCGAGGTACAAGATCAGAAGCCTGCGCATGCAAAAGGTTTTCTGGCCTTTATTCCTTGGCCGTTTCAAGATGATGGTACGCTCTTAAATCGTTTAAAGGGGATTAAGAACAATGTGAGTTCAGATGAGTACATCCGCATGTTAGCGCTCAGTCGCATCATGCTTCCAAATATTGAAAACATACAAGCAAGTTGGCTCACCGTGGGTAAACCAACGGCTCAAGTGTGCTTACACGCCGGCGCGAATGATTTCGGAAGTATTATGATTGAAGAAAATGTGGTAAGTGCAGCAGGCGCTCCACATCGCTTTACCTACAAACAAATTCAAGAATCGATTCGCGAAGCTGGATTTGAACCGCAATTGCGCAATCAACAGTATGAAGACCGTGCAATTCCTGCGGGAATCGAAGAGCAAGTGATCAGTTATTAATTTCATGTTCGGTCTAAAAAGAGCCTTCTTTATTATGCTTGTGTTTGCCTCAGGGCAGTACAGGGCGCAGACGGACACTCTTTTTTTGATGAATGGACATGTTTTTTCGGCACTAATTCTAGATACCAGTTCACACACGGTAAAAATTCACAATCCTCAAAAACCCACCAGGCCATTGGAGTATGGGGCAGATCAGCTGTACAAAATTCGTTTTTCTTCAGGGGCAGAAGTCTATTATTATCAAAAAGACAGCCTTGTCGGAAATTGGTTGACGCGACCAGAAATGTGGCTCTATATGAAAGGTGAACAAGATGCGCGCCTTGGATTTAAAGCCAATGGTGCCATGATTGGGGCGCTGTGTGCGGGATTGGTAGGGGGGATGACGGGCACGTTTTGGGGACCCATTTTTCCCTATGGATTTATGGCCTTAAGCGGCTTACCAAAAATCAAAATCAATAGAAACACAGTTAGTGATCAACAGCTCTTACAGAGCAATGCTTATTTGATGGGCTACGAGCGGGTGGCTCGCCAAAAAATAAAACTCCGTTCCTTATTAGTCGGCACGGTGGGCTTGCTGGGAGGATACGGCATTTATGCCCTCGCGCACGGCTATTATCCAGAGACCATCAACATTGGTATTAATCGCTAAAGCATTTGTGTATTTTTAGGCTGGAATAATTATGGCATATCAGAAAAAAATAATGCTGCTAGGCAGCGGAGAATTAGGTAAAGAGTTGGTGATTGCGTTGCAACGCTTAGGACACTATGTAATTGCTGTAGACAGCTATCCATTGGCACCTGCCATGCAAGTGGCGCACACGTTTGAAGTCATTAATATGCTCGAGGGCGAAGCCTTAGATGCCATTGTGGCCAAACATAAGCCAGATTTGATAGTACCCGAAATTGAAGCCATTCGTACCGAACGTTTTTACGATTACGAGAAACAAGGCATCACCGTAGTGCCAAGTGCACGAGCCGCAAATTTTACAATGAATCGCAAAGCCATTCGTGATTTGGCAAGTAAGCAATTAGGTCTGCGCACTGCCAATTACCGCTATGCGACTACTCTCGATGCTTTTCGCGAAGGCATTGCTGTGGTGGGATTGCCTTGCGTAGTGAAACCCTTAATGAGCAGTAGCGGCAAAGGACAAAGTGTGGTGCGCACCGAAGCCGACATCGAAAAATCGTGGAACTACGCCATGGAAGGCTCTCGCGGCGATTACAAGGAAGTGATCATTGAAGAGTTTATTCGTTTTGAATCCGAAATAACGTTATTAACAGTCACACAAAAAAACGGTCCAACGCTGTTTTGCCCGCCAATAGGGCATCGCCAAGAACGCGGTGATTATCAAGAAAGTTGGCAACCTTGCGCCATTTCAGATAAGGATTTAAAAGAAGCACAAGAGATGGCCGATAAAGTAACCGCAGCTCTTACTGGTTTTGGCATTTGGGGCATTGAGTTTTTCTTGACAGAAAAAGGTGTTTATTTTAGTGAACTCTCTCCTCGTCCACACGACACCGGTATGGTGACCCTTGCCAACACACAAAACTATAACGAGTTTGAATTACATGCACGTGCAATTTTAGGTTTACCTATTCCTTCTATTGATTTGATGCGTGTGGGCGCTTCGGCCGTTTTATTGGCTAAAGAAAACAGCGCTTCGCCCGATTTTAAAGGGGTTTCAGAGGCCATGCAAAATGCCAATACCGACGTCAAGATTTTTAATAAACCAAGCTCCCGTCCCTACCGCCGCATGGGCGTGGTAGTGTGTAATGCAGCCATTGGAAGTCATGTAGATGAAGTAAAAAACAAAGCGATGAAAATAGCTGCTAGCATCGAAGTTCTTTCATGAGGGGAGTGTTGATTGGCATACTCGTAGTTTGTACACTGGGCGCGCGTGCCCAAGAGATTGGGAAGTCGAGTGTGTTTTATGAACTCGCACAAGGCGATTCAGTGGTGTTGTACCAATGTCATGTTGAGAAGGCGAGCACTACCTTACAAACCGCCTCAGGGCAGACCATTACTGGCTCAGAGCAGATGAGCAGTATCACAGAAAAGTTTGTGGTTCTGAAAACGCAGGATAGCTATGAGCTGCGTTACTATACCAGCGATTTATACGTATTGCCCAATCGTAAATTTTCAGGACTAAAAATTAGAGAAAAAGACTATTGGCATTTTGTATTTGTGAGTCAAATGAACCTTAGTACCGATGGATTGAAGTCCCTATTGGCGCTGGAACAGAAGGGCAGAGAAGCCATTGAATACGATTATGCTGTGAGTCGTTATACGACCAATCAAATCATTTTTAAGAAGAAAAAAAATTTCAAACAATTAGTATTTGATCAGCCGTATCTAATTTCGACTGTACTAAAGTTGCGATGATTAGCGGGAGCCTCCGTTTTTAGCAATAAAGAAATGGTTGCGCAGATCTTCTTTGTTATAGCGCATGGGCGCCTCGGTTTCAAGGTCGATTAATTGACTTCCGGCTTCTTCAAGAATACACTGTCCGGCAGCGGTATCCCATTCCATAGTGAGTCCATAACGCGGATATTCATGTGCTTTTCCTTCGGCCACCCAACATTGTTTAATGCTGCTGCCCACATATAAAATATCTACCGTACCGTATAAATTGCGCAAGCTCTCGAGTCGTTCGTTGACTTCACGGCTGAGGTGAGAGCGACTGGCGATGATGGTGTAGTTTTTTGGCAGTGCTGTGAGTGGTAATTGTTGGGACCGCGACAGGAGCTCATCGCCACGCAATTGAAGCAATGCGAGAATGGCATCCTTCCCTTCCAATTTAAAACTGCCCAAACCAGTGGCCGCAAAATACAGTTGTTGGAGTACAGGCGCATAGATGACGCCAAGGCGAGATTGTTTGTTGTTTACGAGGGCGATGTTAACGGCAAACTCTCCGTTACGTTTTACGTATTCTTTTGTGCCATCGAGGGGATCAACGATCCAGACGTTGTTGTAATGAAGACGTTCTGTGTAGGGCGGTACTTGTTCTTCTTCGCTGATTACGGGGAAGCCAGCGCGTTTAAGCACTTCGGCAATGGATTTGCCAGAAGCCTTATCGGCTGCAGTAACAGGGGTATTGTCAGATTTAGTTTCGACTAAAAAATCGGTCTCATAAATCCTGAGAATCTCATCTCCCCCTTTTAAAGCGGCTTCAATGGCGAGTTTTAGAAGATCGGTAGCCGTCATGTTTGGGGGTCAGAGCACGTAGAAATTATTTCTTGGTAGTTTCGTATCCTTTTTTGAGCCAGTCACCGTATCCCTTTTCAAGGTTCACTACTTCTTTAAATCCAAGCTTCGTCATGAGTTCGGCACATTCTCCGCTTCTCCCGCCACCAGCGCAATAGATGAGGTAAGTTTTTTTACGATCTAATTTTGCAATTTTGCTTTCAGCATTTTTTGCCAGATAATCAATTTGCACAGCGCCTTTGATCATGCCTTTCTTTTCGATTTCATCAGTGGTGCGAAGATCTACCAACACACCTTTCTTTTCATCAATCAATTTTTTGAAGGCTTCGGCATCAACGTTTTTTACAACGGTTTGTGCTTGCGCTGTCATGCAAAAAAAGAGGGCAAACAATGCGAGTAATTTTTTCATATGGCTATTTGTACAAAGTTAAGACCTTGGAGCTGAAGTACAAGGCAAGGGGAAGAAAGCCTATACCCATTTATTAACAGTTAAGACATAAAAAGGAAAACTTGTTTTGTTTCCTAATGCCGATTAATTTTCCACCTTTACACCAAGCAAAAAAACCACCATGAAAAAAATACTCTTAACGTTTTGTATCGCACTTGCCTTTGTTGGCAAGGCCCAACAGGTAGACACGCTGACGGTTCACTACTATGAGAATTTCCCATATGCGTTTATGGAGGGGGGCAAACTGAAGGGAATCGAAATTGACATTTTAAATGAGTACGTTATTTGGTTAAAACAACGTAAGAACGTCACAGCAGTGGTGTCGTATAAGCCGTATAAGGAATTTAGCGCGTTTTACAATTCGGTAAAAGACGGGCGACCAAGCGTGATTGGCCTGGGCTCGGTGACCCGCAATGTTGCTCGTGAACAAGAAATTTCGTTTTCTCCCCCGTATTTACAAAATGTGGCGGTGTTGATTTCATCTGGTAGAGTTGAGACAGTGCGCCAAAAATCTATAGATGACGCAGCACGCATTTTGAGTGGTGTTCACGGTATTGCGGTGAAAGGTTCCAGCCACGTAGCTTATCTCAATCAAATAAAATCGCAGTTCCTTCCCCAATTAAATATCACTACGGTAGAAACTCAAAAAGAAGTGCTTGAAACCATTTTATCGGACAATACGACTATCGGATACGTTGATTTAGTGGCCTACTGGGCCTATTTAAAAGGACATCAGGGCAAGTTTCTGAAGATTCAAAAGGCCTTTACTGAACCGCGTGAAGAGTTAGGATTTATCATGCCGATAAAAGGTAAACAAAACCTATTGCTGGCTGAATTTTTCGAAGGCGGATTTGGCTTTACAGCTACAAAAACCTACCACCAAATTTTGGAACGCTACCTTGGTTTTGAAGTGCTAGAATCGGTTGAGATTAAGTAGTTCGTTTTAGGCGCGCCATATAAAATCCATCAAAGCCTTCAGAAGGCATGATGCTGCGCTCTTCTAGGAGTTCAAAATGAGGGTGTGATTTTAAAAAACGTTTTACCTGTTCGGTGTTTTCTGAAGGCAGTATGCTACATGTGCTGTATACCATAATACCATTGGGTTTCAACATACTGCAATAGGCGTTTAGAATGTCTGCCTGAATCAGTTTTGTTTTTTCGATCACCGCCAAATCCAGTTTCCATTTGGCATCTGGATTGCGTTTAAGCACTCCTAGTCCACTGCAAGGCACATCCAACAAAAGCTTATCGGCCTTTTTCTCGAGTCCTGCAATGGTTGTGTCTTTCTCTATAACACGTGTTTCTATGTTGTGGGCATTGGCGCGTCTGCTGCGCTTCTTCAATTCGTCGAGTTTCCACGCTTCTAGGTCCATACTAATGATGCGACCTTTGTTTTTCATCAAAGCAGCCAAGTGTAAACTTTTTCCACCCGCACCCGCACAAGCATCTATTACAACTTCGCCAGCTTGTGGATCTAAGAATTGAGAAATAATTTGCGAGCCTGCATCCTGCACTTCAAACCATCCATCTTTAAACAAGCGGTGCTGAAAAACATTTTCTCGTTTTAAAAGGCGAATCGCAAAGGGCGCTTCTGAAACGCGCTCTACTTGCATTCCATCTTTCTCTAACTCAGCCAAACACTCATTCACACTGCATTTGATGGTATTTACACGCAAAAATACAGGTGCTTGTTGATTCATGGCCAGCAATTCGCGACGTGTAAGATCTTCTCCAAGTTCTTTAGTCATTAGCTCATAAAGCCAATCGGGAATAGATTCGTTATACACAAACTCCTCCCTTAAACTTTCTCTGTTTTGTAAAATGGCATTTGCGTTGACGTGCTGAAACTCTTGCCATTGGGGCAACTCAGTGCCTCTTACCACCAGCCACACGGCGGTGATGAACCAGAAATTATTTTCTGATTCTGCTAAGTGCGCATAAAGTCGGTAATTACGTACTATTTCATAAACCCCTTCTGCTACAAATTTTCGATCGCGACTGCCCCATTGAGGGTGTGACTTAAACATTTTTTCGAGGGCTTTGTCGGCATATCGTTTCCCCTTAAAAATATCTTGAACGGTAAGCGCCACGGCGTCTACCAAATTTTTGTATAGTTTCATAAATGCTGTTGAACTGGTTTAACGAATCAGCTGTACGTAGCCCGTTAATGTGCGTTTTGCAATACCGCTGACCCTCCATTCAAATACTTCGCAAACATAAAAGAAAGTTCCTTCCCTTGCAGGTAATTTGCTGAATTGACTCCCGCCATTCCATTTAAAATCAGGGTCCGTTGTTTTATACACTAAATTTCCCCAACGATCTACTACGTTTAAATTAATCTCTTTTACCTGGCGCACTTTAATGGCCATAAAATGGTCGTTTGTGCCGTCGTTATTAGGCGTAAAGACATTCGGTAACTCGTATTCAGGACAATTATCGATGCAAAAATCGGGACTTAATTCACCAATATTTCCAGTACTGTCGGTTGCATTAACGGCATAACATCCTGCAACTGATTTTAACCCATCAGATTTAAATTCTAGCAATTGTCCAGTTTTTACAACCGTTACTGGCACCCAATCTTCGTTAATAGAAGGCTTAAACCATAACGAATAACTTGCCACGTCATTGCTCGATCCTAAAATATCATTCCACGTTAATTTGACATCTCCACTCGAACAATCGGCTTCAATAGACAAGGTAGGGCTCACTGGTGGCGTTTTGTCAAGCGCTTTGATCATCACTTCTTGCGAGCGATTGATGAGTGGGCGAAGAATGCTTGGGTCAGAATATTCGCCGGTTGATTCGACATAATATTCGTACGATTTTTTATTGACTATATTCAATTGATCAGCAAAGCTCGTGAGTGTACTGGTGCCAATTTGCACGTAAGTAGTTGCGCCAGAATCGCGTCTAAAAATTTTGAAAGATTTGTTATCCCAAGGTGTTTTTGATTGCCACGAAAGGTCTACTCTGCGGTCGGAGCCAGTGCCACTCAAAAACACACTTGTTGCGCGCTGCGAGTTGCCAATCAAAATCGTATCGGAGTAAAAACTCAAATAATATTCATGCGATTTCGATTTAGTGTTTGTGAGGTTGTGTACAAAGGCTTGCGGAATATTTGAAAACATGGCCTCTGTGGCAGAATAAATTTCGACAAAGGTCTTTGCCGCTGAGTCACGGTGAAAAAGTTTAATTTTATAAGGCCCAGGAAACGCGCTAAGATCAAGGTTACCAGCAGTTGTAAGCGGACGTTGCCATTTTATTTCCACGCTACCATTTGTAAAACTAGTGGCCGCAACATCCACATGTGTCATCAAGGGAACGTCGCGTTTTAACTCTGCACACACTTGGGTGCCACCAAAGGTTTGTGAACTATCTCTATAAATGGCCATTACCAAATAACTGTAGTTTTGGCCAACCACGAGTCCGTTACCATTGTCGTTATCAACATACGTCGTTAAGCTTGAGCTAACATTGCCAACGAGTTGATAGCCGCTAGTAGATGGAACGCCTATTTGGCAAGTTTGAAAGGTAAATGGTACGCAGCCTTTTTGTCGATATACGCGATATCGGTAAAGTGGATTGGTTGCCGCATTACAGGTGCTGGCATCCCAGCTGACTTTAATAGCAGTACCTTGCGGACTTGCCGTCACGTTTTTTATAGCGGGTGGCACCACGCGCACGGCATAGGTTGTAAAGAAAAATTGGTGTGGGTTAGCATTGTCTTGCACTTTAAATACGGTGTAATACGGTTGCTGACGAATGTGGGCGCAGTTGGTTTGCCACATGAGCGTGCTAAAGTATTCTTTATTGTTACTCGGCAACATGACACCTGTTGTGGCTGAGAGCGTAGCAAGTGGCAGAGCGGAGGCAAACATGCCAGACTCACCAGCTAAGGTTACTACGTTACCAGAATCAGGATCATTTATGCGCAGCTTTTTGATAATGAGCGACCCCGCTTCAACACAGGTGTCGGGCGGAAGCGCAACAAAAGGTGGATTATTTTTGACGCAGGTTTGCACCAACACTTGCATGTCACGCAACACAGAACCAATTATTTCCCACTGTCCACCAGTATTTCGGCGCCATTCGTAAACGATAAAAGCAATGTTGTATTCGCCCTGCAGTTGGGGTGTACACCAGGTTAATAAACCGGTTACAGGATTAATGTTGTAGGTGCCATTTGGACCTGGATCTGGCATGGTGTATCCGATGATTGGAAGTCCACCATCGCCCCTCGACGAGGTGAGCGCGTAACTTAAACTATCACCATCGGCATCAAAAGCACCAGGATTGTGGTAAAAGCAGTTTTGTGTACAACCACGATCAATAGGCGTGTACTTAAACTCTGGCGACGTATTAGCCCCCGTAAAGCTGTTGATCATGAGCAAGGACTCAACATAAAACGGTTTTTGATCAGAAGCGGGAATATTGTTTACGTCTTTATTTCTGTTTTTATCAAACACTCGAATGATGTAATTGCCAGGCCCTGGGTATACATGCTCAACGATGTAAATATTTTTTTTGACGCGGTAGCCAAGTTCGTTAATGATGATTTCGCCGCAATGTGCACAGCCACATGGCGCACAGGTAGGGCATACCGTTGTGCCACCATTTGATCGATCTACTTTTTCGATGGTGTTATCGCCAAAAGAAATACTGTCCTCAGTGCAACGGTCAGCAATTTGGTTAGGATTGCTGGTGCTGCCATCATCAGTGTATAAGGTTAAAGTAATTTGATATTTGAAAAACGGTACTTGAAATCCACCCACGATTGCTGTAAATGGAGCAATACGTTTATAGGTAATTTCTCCCGAACGATTGTGACTCGCACGGCTCAAAAAAGAGGCAAACACCAAGACTATGAAAAGTAGCTTTTTCAGACTAATAAAGTTATGAGTTTTGGGCATCACATTGAGAGAAATTTTCGCCAAAGAAAATTAAAAACAGAGAGAATAGGGTGTTTTCCATCAGCGAATCAATTGAACCACACCGTGAAGGCTCCTTTTTACGGTTCCTCGAATACGAGGCTCATACACGTGACATACGTACATAAACGCCCCTTCGCTGCATGGCAAATGTGTTTTTTGGCTGATCCCGTCCCACAAAAAGTAAGGATCGCTGGTGTGAAAGACGAGATTGCCCCAGCGATCTAAGACGTTCAAATCAATTTCTTTAATTTGTTTCACGCGGATGGCTTTGAAAAAATCATTTACCTGATCGCCATTTGGCGTAAAAACATTCGGCAATTCAAATTCAGGACAAATATCCACACATAAGTCTTCACTTTGAGGACCCACATTGCCATTGATATCTGTTGCTTTTACTGCATAGCAGCCACCAAAGGTGGCCACGTTATCGCTGTTAAAAAATAGAGCTTCACCTTCTTTAAATATGGCAATGGCGCTGTAGTTGGCAGCTAAATTTGGCTTGTACAACAATTGATAAGAGGCTACGTCATCGCTTTGTGGTTTAATGTCTGTCCAATGTACTTCCACATAATTGGTAGAGCAATTGGCTGAAATACTCGTAATGGGCGCCACGGGCACAACTTTATCAATGGCCGTTGCACACGCAATTTGCGAGCGGTTAAAAAGAGGCCGAACAAGGGTGGGATCTGAATAACGGCCTTCTGCTTTTACATAATAACAATAGTTAGATCCGTTTACAATGGCTCGAACATCGGTGTACGTGTTGGTTCTCACGGTGTCAATAAACACAAATGTGTTGGCGTTTGGATCGCGTCTGTAAATGTGAAACTTATAATTGGTCCATGCGCTTCGGTAGCGCCAACTGAGTTTTATTTTGCGATCATCAGGTGTGGCTGTTAAAAAAACAGAAGTGCTTTTGAGGGTGCTCCCAATGAGTGTGGTGTCGCTATAAAAATCAAGAATATAATCATGCGACACCGAATCGGTGTTGATGCCAGAATGCAAGAAGCTAAGTGGCAAGTCGAGTAAATTTGTTTTCGTAAAGCTTGCCAGTTCTGAATAGTTTACATCGCTTGATTTGCGGTGCCGTATCACGTAGCGGTACGGACCCTTAAACACATTGAGGTCTAAATTTCCAGCATTGGTGAGTGGTGGCAACCATTCGAGTGCAATGCTGCCCGCCGCAACATCAGTTGAAGTAACATCTACTTGCGTGAGAATAGGAATGTTTTTTTTGAGTTCAGTGCAAAAAGGCAGTCCTGCAAAACTCTGCAGTCCATCCTCATATTCTGCCACTACTATGTACGAATAATTTTGACCCACAGCCAAACCTTCGCCATTATTGGCATCCACAAAACTTGTAACCGAGGCGGCTACGTTACCAATTAATGTAAAGCCACTCGTACTCGGCAAAGATGCTTGGCAGGGATCGAAAACAACGCTATCGCAGGTGTTGGAACGATAGATGTGATAAGCAATGAGTGGATTGGTGCTTGGGTTGCAATTTGTTGCATTCCACGATAGCTTTAACGAACTATTTAATGGTACAGCGTTTAAGCCATTAATGGCGGGAGGTACAACGCGGATTTGAAAGGTCATAAAACTCACCAGTTTGTTTTCTGTTAAGAAACCACTATCGGTTGCTTTTACAGTACAGAAATAAGGAAGCAATCTGGCGTGATTACAATTGGTTTGCCACTTAAAAATAGAAGTGTAAGTGTTACCCATATTTGCTAAAATTACGCCTGATGTTGGCGAAAGCGTAGCAAATGGACTCGAGCCTTCGAAGCCACCGCCGCCGCCAGTAATGGTAACGGTTTGACCGGCGTTTGGATCAGACACTTCTAATTCTTCTGAAATTAATTTTCCTGCTTCAACGCATAGGGCGGGTACCGGCGCTACAAGTGGCGGAAGATTGGTGACGCATTCGTTCACGATCACTTGCATATCGCGCAGAACGTAGCCCACTAAAACGTATTCACCCGAGGTGTTTTTACGCCATTCTTTTACAATAAATGCAAGATTGTATTCGTCTATTAATTGTGGCTTGCACCATTTCAATATACCGGTAACTGCATTTATACCATACGATCCGCCAGCACCCGTTTCTGGAAAGAAGTAGCCAGGTACTGTAACGCCGCCATAGGTGCGGCTTTCAGAGATTTCGTAACTGAGACTATCACCATCAATATCAAATGCGCCGGGGTTGTGTTCGAAGCAAACATTAACGCAAGCCTTGTCAATTGGTGGAAAAGAAAACTGTGGAGAGGTATTGGCGCCCGTAAAATTATCGATGATGAGCATCGATTCAACATAAAACGGTTGGTTAACCGAAACAGGGATGTTATGCACGCCCTTGTTTCGGTTACGATCGGCGGTCCAAATTTTATACACGCCAGCACCAGGGTAGGTGTGTATTGTGCTGTACACATTTTGTTTTACTTGGTAACCCGTTTCGTTCACAATGATGACTCCGCAAGTGACAGGTTTATTGGCATAGGGCGGACAATCGCAGCCGATCGTAGGGCCGTTTTGACGACCAATTACTTCCCACTGTCCATCGCCAAAATTTAAGGTGTCTAAACAACGGTCGGCAACAAACGAACCATCATCCGTATAAATAATCACGGTGATGGAGTATGTATATGCGGGAACGGTGATGCCCGCTACAACAGTTGTAAAGGGCGCGATGCGCTTGTATGTAATTTCACCAGCACGATTATGCGTTGCCGACATTTGACCAATGAACAAAAGGCCAAACAGTACTACAAGTATCCAGTGCCGACAAAGCATGTCATTTATTCAATAATAACTTTTTTAGAAACCTGTGTACCGTAGTTGCCTGATATGCGCAACAGGTAGCTGCCTCTTTGTAAGTCGCGTGTATTAAAACTAAACGTGTTATCTGTTGTTTTGACCCAATCTCTAATAAATACAGTAACGAGTTTTCCTTGCAAATCGTATAGTTCAAAGCTTAAATATTCGGGTTTATTCAAATGAAAATCTATCATGAAGCGCTCAGATGCCGGATTTGGATAGAGCGATACAGGTTTTGAATCACTGGCTGTACTTAAGATGCCTGTATCGTCGAATGCGGGTTCACCTGGGGTAAGTTGGGCAATCCAAGCAGCATGGGCTCTGGGAAAGTTCCCGCCATACGAATAACCGTAATAGCCGCTCATCCAAACTTCACCATTGCTACGATTGTACCGGCGCTGTGAGCCTGAGTAATCGCCCCAACGCTCTAAATTGCCAGTTAATATATTTACGTATTGTGCGCCGTTTTGAATGCGTAACACCTCTGAGTAATTGCCTTGCCCGTCGCACTGCACTGCTGACACGCCCGGATATACTTTTGTAGAAGAGTGGTCGAAAGTGATCATGGCTTTATTGTCGTTAGCGTTTAACGTGCTACCGCAATACGAAATATTAGGATATGCAAAACACATGGTATCATTGGCAATTAAGGTGCCAGACACGCTTGGCGTAGCGCTACTAACATTGTCTATGGTGCCATGATAAACGGTGACACGCCCATTGGCGGGATTTCGCGTATTGTGAACGTATTGTATTTTGTTGTTTTCGTAAAACGCACCTAAGTTGCGCGAATCGTTTGTGGCCAAAGACTGTGAGGTAATGACCTGCAAACCATCGGGTGGAAAATAATACTTTTGGTTACTGACCAGCGCTTTTGTGGTCACCGTGTTGCCGGGAGCGCCAGTAGTATCAGTGATATTTACTAAAAATACCGTATCGTTTTGGGAGGCTAAATTTCTATTGGACACGAAGTACATATTAGGGCCGTACAATTGGCTGCCGCCTTTTGCTGGACATAAATTACGGATGGGTCTACCGTTGTGTTTGATATTATAATGCAAGTCTGATACTAAGGGCGAACCTTGATAGCCATTTTTCTTTTTGATTTGCCACACCACTGTTTGTACAAAGCCTGTTTGCCATGAGCTATCGTTATACAACAAATTAACCGAGAGATAAAAGTCCTTTTTAGTGAGCGATACCATTGGGTAATCGGTCCAATGCCCTGTATTTAAAGGGTCGCCAGGTAGGGTGTACAAATTCCAACTGCCGTAGGGGTTATTGGTTTGAGAAAATCCCACAACCACTTTGCTCGTGGTATCAACATTTCCCACTAAACACATCAAAATAAAACGATCGGCTTCTGGATCGTAAATCACTTTAGGGTCAAACTCTTCATGTTTGTTATTGATAGGGGTTGTAAATAAGGCCAAAGACTTATTGATGAATACTTGCGAGGTATTCACATCTTTAAAAAAGATATTGGTGTTCATGGTAGAGCATATAAATCCAGTATCTGAAATGGCCATGTCGTTGTCGCAGGGAGTTGAGATGCTAAATGGATTACCTTGCATGCTCATACCCAAAATAGGTGTTGGCACGGTTGCGCTGGGGCGCGCCATGGGCGCATCTTTTGAGCCTTCAGGATAAAAGTAGTCAACTACTTTTTTACTGCCCTGCTTTGGCATTTCTTTGATCAGAAGGCTGGCCTGATAGTCAGGCACGTTTGCCGAAAACGTGCTCACGCCTTTTGGTTGAAACACAAAACTTTTTTTCTGAGCTTGCCCAAACACGCTGTGCTCAACACATAAACAAAGTAAACAAACAACTAAGAGGGTCTTTGTAGTAATTTTCATGCTAGAATTATTTCATTTAAATGTACTCAAAATCACACAAATTTGCGCCACATAAGTAACAAAAAGCGGCTTCATTTACCTCTGGTCAATTTGATCAAATAAATGGCACTTTATTCAAGATCCTTTGCCTAATTTGCGCTACTTTTAATCTTTTGATATGAACAGCCCTAACGTGGGAAATCACACACACGACCACTTACATAAGGTTACACTCGGCGGCTTATTAGTAACACTCGGCATTATTTACGGCGATATTGGCACATCACCTCTCTACGTGATGAAATCAGTAGTGGGCGACAAACCGATTAACAAAGATGTAATTTTAGGAGCCATGTCCTTGGTATTTTGGACACTCACGTTTCAAACCACCGTCAAGTATGTTATTTTTACCTTGCGCGCCGATAACAAAGGAGAAGGTGGAATCTTTTCGCTTTACACGCTTATCAAAAAAGCCAAACGCAAATGGCTCATCTTCCCAGCCATCATCGGCGGCTGCTGTATTTTAGGAGAAGGCATCATTACACCTCCCATTTCTGTTGCCTCTGCGGTAGAGGGTCTCAAACTCATGCCGCGGTTTAGTGATTTGCCTACCATACCCATTGTCATTGCAATTATCACCTTGTTGTTTTTTATTCAGCAGTTCGGCACTAAGTTCATTGGTAAATTTTTTGGTCCCGTCATGTTGGTGTGGTTCTTGACACTTGGCCTTGTTGGTGTAGTAGGCTTGGCACAAAATGTAACCGTGTTAAAAGCGCTCAATCCTTATTACGGCATCAATTTATTGGTGGCGCACCCCGGTGGATTTTGGCTACTAGGCGCTGTGTTTCTTTGTACCACTGGGGCTGAGGCCTTGTATTCAGATATGGGTCACTGTGGCAGAAGTAATATTCGCATCAGTTGGATTTTTGTAAAGTGCATGTTGGTGTTAAACTACATGGGGCAAACAGCTTGGTTGATTTCGATGGATGGGAAAACACTGGATGGTGCGAATCCGTTTTACTCCATCATGCCATCTTGGTTTTTGCCAATAGGAATTGGCATTGCTACCATCGCCACGGTGGTAGCCTCACAAGCACTCATCAGTGGTTCGTTCACACTCATCAACGAAGCCATGCGATTAAATTTTTGGCCGAAAGTAAAAATCAAATATCCCACAGAATTAAAGGGACAAATGTATATTGCCTCCATTAATTGGCTCTTGTATTTTGGCTGCGTGTCGATTGTATTGTACTTCAAAGAGTCAGCAAATATGGAAGCGGCTTATGGACTCACCATTATTTTAGGCATGATTATGTCGTCTCGCTTGTTGGCATTTTTTATGCAGCTTAAAAAATACCCGAAAGTGTTCATTGCCATTTTTGCAAGTACGTATATAGTGATTGAAGGCACCTTCTTAATTGCACTCTTAGATAAATTTCCGAAGGGGGGTTACATTACGCTCATGATTGCCTTGGTATTAGCGGGTGTGATGGCATGCTGGTACTTAGCAAAACTAATTCGCCAACGGTATACCGATTTTGTACCGCTCGATTCTTACAAAAAAATGTTGTGTGATTTGAGCGTTGATCCAAGCATTCAAAAGTATGCGACGCATTTGGTGTACATGACCAGTGCCAATAGTCCCGAAGAAATTGAAAGCAAAGTCATCTATTCAATTCTTCAAAAACGTCCGAAAAAAGCCGACATCTATTGGTTTGTGCATGTGGATGTGATGGATGAACCGTATCGCATGGACTATAAAGTGACACACATTGCAAATGAAGACATAGTGCGCGTTGATTTTAAAATCGGATTCCGAATCCCGCCACGTATTAATCTCATGTTCCGCAAAGTAGTGAGTGATATGGTAAAGAATGGCGAAGTAGATATTACTAGCCGCTATGAATCACTCAACAAAAACAATGTAATTGGTGATTTTAAATTTGTAGTACTCGAAAAATTCTTGAGTTACGACAACGATTTACCGCTGTTTGAAAAAGTGGTGCTAAAAATTTATTTCTTCTTGAAGCACTTGAGTTTAAGTGAGGCTAGGGCTTTCGGGCTGGACAGTAGTTCAGTGAAGATTGAGAAGTTTCCTTTGCTGATCAATCCGCCAAAAGAAATAAAGTTGCACCGCGTTGGTTGATTCGGTTAGCGGCGGTATAGTTCCTGCAACAATCTTCCGGTTTGGTAATTCAATTCGTAAGGCTTATTGAGTCTAAATGAAATGGGAATGCCTTCAACCATTATGACGGGGCCGTTTGGATTGATTTTATTATTATTAAATACGACAGAGGATTTTCTTGCGGGCACAATAAAATAGCGTGCTTCTCCTTTTTTCTTAAACACAACTCTGATTGCAGTAACGTCATCCGTATTGGTGGCAATTACGTCCGCCTTTTTTTCTGCAATAATAAACTCCGCATACAGCGTGGGATCAAAGTTGTGGACCTTTCCATTGTGATATACCATAGCGGTGTCGCCCTTATACCTGGTTTGATTAAACACGATGGCCTTATTCGATTCTTGTTTTAGTTCATTCCGTTCTAAAAACTTCAGCGATCCAAAATAAAACTTGAGTGTTAAACTTGCCGTGGTTTCGTCTTCAGTATAGTCAGACACCAAGTAACAATTGGCACCATACTCTCTGGCTTTAATACGAATTAAATCCATCCAAGCGGCGGCTTTATGGAGGTGCTCGTGTGCATCTGAGATGCGAATGCAAGCAATGTATTGCAGCGCCGTCGTGTCGGCAAGTGCTTCAATAATTTTTGCGGTGCTAACTTGATAATTGTGGCGAAAGGCAGAACGATCTACCAATTCGAACTTCTGTGCTGAAGCACTCTTAAGTGCGAACACTAAAAGTATCAAACAGAAGCCACGCATGCACTAGTGTTTAAAGTGGCGGGTACCAGTCATGACCATACTCATCCCGTTTTTATTGCAATAATCAATACTTTCTTTGTCCTTAATAGAACCGCCTGGCTGTATCACTGCAGTGATGCCTGCATTGTGTGCAATTTCGACGCAATCAGGAAATGGAAAAAATGCGTCACTTGCCATGACAGCACCTTTTAAATCAAAACCAAAACTTTGCGCTTTTGCAATGGCTTGGCGGAGGGCATCTACCCGTGAGGTTTGGCCAGTTCCACTCGCCAATAAGGCGCCGTTCTTTGCCAATACAATGGTATTTGATTTGGTATGTTTCACCAATTTATTTGCAAATAATAAATCTGCAATTTCTTTTTCTGTTGGTTGCGTTGTGGTTACTGGTTTTAAATCAGTTGCTATTTCCGTACGTAAATCTTTGTCTTGTTCAATTACGCCGTTTAACAAGGTGCGGAAGGATTTTGCCGCAAGACCAACCTGTTTTTGAACGAGTAGCACACGATTTACTTTTGACTTTAAAGTCTGCAAAGCTTCTGCCGAATAAGAAGGCGCAATCACCACCTCACAAAACAACTTGTTTACTTCAAGTGCCGTTTCTGCATCTATTTCGCGGTTAGCAATCAAAATGCCGCCAAATGCTGAGGTTGGATCTCCTGCCAAAGCATCTAAATACGCTTGTTTAATGGTCGTTCTACTCGCTAAGCCACACGCATTGTTATGTTTTAAGATGGCAAATGTAGGCTCTGTAAAATCAGCCATCAGAGCCACTGCCGCATCCACATCTAACAAATTGTTATAGCTTAATTCTTTGCCATGAAGTTTGGTAAACATCGCGTCTAAGTCGCCATAAAAAGTACCTTGTTGGTGAGGGTTTTCACCGTAACGTAACACTTGCGCTACTTGAATGCTCTGTTTGAATTGTGGAATGGATTCTGTTTGATTAAAATAATTAAAGATGGCTGAATCGTAATGCGATGAGGTGGCAAAGGCTTTAGCAGCAAGGTGTCTGCGTTCTGCCAGCGTTGTTACACCATTGCCGCGTTCTAATAATTCTTGTAAGACAGGATACTCGTTTCGTGAAGAAACAATCACCACATCATTAAAATTCTTTGCTGCTGCGCGAATCAATGAAATGCCACCAATGTCTATTTTCTCAATGGTGTCTTCTTCCGATGCTTTTGCAGCAACAGTTTCTTCAAAGGGATATAAATCCACAATCACCAAATCAATGTCTGGAATGCTGTGTTGGGCTTTTTCTTTTTGATCGCTGGTGTTATCGCGACGATTCAAAATGCCTCCAAAAATTGCAGGGTGCAAGGTCTTAACACGGCCACCAAAAATTTCAGGATAGCTGGTCACCGAATCAACAGCCGTTACAGGGATCCCCAATTTTTCGATAAAGCTGAGGGTGCCGCCGGTGCTATAAAGTTTCACATCAAGGCTGTGAAGCTTACGGATAATGGGCTCTAAGTGGTCCTTATAATAAACTGAAACAAGTGCGCTTTTGATGGTTTTTGTGTTATCCATGATAAAAATAAAGCGCAAAGATAGGCTAAGAATCTTAAATCAGAATGCCTGTTCAAAAACTCTGAAAGCCTCACTTTTCCATTTGCGAGCGGAGCCAAAGTATGGCATCTTCACGCTTTTTGAAAAATTTAGTGGGTACTTTCGGACGATTGACCGTCAAAAAAAGGTTTCCTAAGATGTACATGGCGGCGCTATTGCTACAAAGGGCTAAGGCAGCGGTGTATTTTGCATAGTCTTCTGAGGCTGCTATTTTTCGGGCTTCTTCAGACACGCTGCTGTTTTCTTCACCTTCTAACAGCACGTAAAAACGCGCGTTTTCGTTTCCACTCAAGGAATATTCCATCGATTTTTGGACGTCGGAGGCTTGTAAAATCACATTTTCTTTAACAGTCAGCTCTTTGAGCATATCATCGCTGATGCTCATTCTAAAAGCAGCGGTTTCGTATTTGGTCATGCGTTTGTGTGTGTAACGCAAAGATAAATAAATTAATAACCTAAAGCAGGCCCGAGCCAACGTTCAGCGGTTTCAAAGGGCATACCCTTACGACGCGCATAATCTTCTACCTGTTCTTTAGTAATTTTACCCAAACCAAAATATTGCGCATGTGGGTGTCCAAAATACAAGCCACTTACAGCAGCAGTGGGCACCATGGCCAAACTTTCTGTTAAAGTAATGCCCGTGTTTTCTTCTACATTTAACAATTTCCAAATGGTTTCTTTTTCGGTATGATCTGGTTGTGATGGATAGCCTGGTGCAGGTCGAATGCCTTGGTATTCTTCACGAATCAAGTCTTCATTGCTAAAGGTCTCATTGCTAGCATAGCCCCACAACTCGGTGCGCACTTTTTTGTGGATCAATTCTGCAAACGCCTCTGCCAAACGATCGGCAAGCGCTTTTAACAAAATGGCACTGTAATCGTCGTGATCTTTTTCAAACTGCGCCACTTTTTCGTCAATACCAATACCAGTGGTGAGGGCAAAAGCGCCCATGTAATCAGGACCACCGGCTGCGTTTTTCGGGCGGATAAAGTCTGCCAAGGCAATGTTTGATTGGCCGGCAGGCTTGCGCGTTTGTTGACGGAGGGAGTGGAATAAATACTGGTGACGTGAACCATTTTCGTACACCACCTCAATATCATCTTCATTAATTTGATGAGCAGGAAAAATACCAATGACTGCATTGGCTGTTAACCACTTTTCGGCGATTATTTTTTTGAGCATGTCTTGCGCCTCATCAAACAATTTTTTGGCTTCAGGGCCGCGCTCCGGGTCATTAAAGATTTTTGGATACGAACCTTTTAATTCCCAACTGTGAAAAAATGGCGTCCAATCAATATAACCTGCAATCTCAGCCAAATCGTAGTTATTAAACACCTTGGTGCCAATAAAACTTGGGGTATGAGAATTTATTTTTGACCAATCGACTGATAATTTATTTTGACGCGCTTCGGCAAGTGGTATAAATTTATTTTGAGACTGCGCATTTTTATTTTGTTCGCGTACGCGGGCATAATCCTTGTCAATCTCGGCCATAAAGTCGGCGCGCAATTCATTTGAAATTAAACTGCTTGCCACAGGTACCGACTTACTTGCGTCATTTACATGTATCACTGGTCCCGAATAGTTTTGCGCAATCTTCACAGCAGTATGCACTTTTGAAGTGGTGGCGCCACCAATCATTAAAGGGGTCTTAAATCCGAGACGCTCCATTTCTTTGGCCACATGCACCATTTCATCTAATGATGGTGTAATGAGTCCGCTCAAACCAATCACATCCACCTGATGTTTTTTGGCTTCTTCTAAAATTTTATCGCACGACACCATTACACCAAGATCGATGATCTCGTAGTTGTTACAGGCCAATACAACGCCCACAATATTTTTGCCAATATCGTGCACATCGCCTTTTACAGTGGCCATTAAAATTTTTCCGGCATTGGTTCTACCATCACCAACGATGCCGGCTTTGGCATTGTCTTCTTTTTCTTTTAAGAGATAGGGTTCTAAATACGCCACTGCTTTTTTCATCACCCGCGCGCTTTTAACGACTTGGGGTAGAAACATTTTTCCGCTCCCAAACAAATCGCCTACTACGTTCATGCCCGCCATGAGAGGACCTTCGATTACGTGTAAAGGACGTCCTAATTTTTGGCGCGCCTCTTCGGTATCTACATCAATGTACTCCACAATACCTTTTACAAGGGCATAGCTCAATCGCTCTTCCACTGTGGTTTTGCGCCAAGCTTCATCTTTTTCAGTTTTTTCTTTGGTGATGCCTTTTAACGATTCAGCATGTTCAACCAAACGCTCTGTGGCATCATCTCTGCGATTTAAGAGTACATCTTCAACAAGCTCTAAAAGTGTTTTATCGATATCGTCGTATACCACAAGCTGTGCGGGATTCACGATACCCATGTCCATACCCGCTTTTACCGCGTGAAACAAAAAGGCGGAGTGAATGGCTTCACGCACATGGTCATTGCCTCTGAAGGAGAAGGAGACATTGCTGACACCGCCGCTCACTTTTGCAAAAGGCAAGTGTTCTTTGATCCATTTGGTTGAATTAAAAAAGTCGAGCGCGTTGAGGCGATGCTCATCCATGCCCGTGGCCACAGGAAAAATATTAGGATCGAAAATAATATCTTGAGGAGCAAACTGAACCTTATCTACTAAAATATCATAGGCACGTTTGCAAATTTCTTTACGTCGTTCGAGTGTATCGGCTTGTCCTACTTCATCAAAGGCCATCACAATAACGGCGGCTCCATATTGTTTTACCTTATGAGCTTGTTCAATAAATTTTGCTTCGCCCTCTTTAAGTGAAATAGAATTCACAATGGCTTTACCCTGAACACATTTTAATCCAGCTTCAATCACACTCCATTTACTCGAGTCAATCATGATGGGAACCCTTGAGATATCTGGCTCAGAAGCAATCAAGTTCAAAAAGGTAGTCATGGCTTGTTCGCCATCTAACATGCCTTCATCCATGTTCACGTCAATTACTTGAGCCCCACCTTCAACTTGTTCGCGGGCAATGGATAAGGCTTCTTCATAATTGCCTTCTTTAATGAGGCGCAAGAATTTTTTTGAACCTGTTACGTTGGTGCGTTCACCCACATTCAAAAAGTTACTTTCTGGCGTAAGGGTAAATGGTTCTAGTCCGCTTAAGTGCATCAAATGATCGGCACTTGGTTTTTTACGCGGCGCTGCATCCTTTGCCAGTTCAGCGATGCGCTTGATGTGCGAAGGTGTGGTGCCACAGCAACCACCCACAATATTTAAGAACCCTGCTTTTAAAAACTCTTCGATTTCATGACCCATCGCGTGGGCATCTTGATCGTATTCGCCAAACTGATTTGGTAGTCCAGCATTTGGATACGCACTTACAAAGAAGGGCGCCTTGGTAGACAGTTCTTCTAAATACGGACGCATGTCTTTTGCACCGAGGGCACAATTTAATCCCACGCTCAACAAATCAACGTGTGAGATCGAATTTAAAAACGCTTCGGTGGTTTGCCCAGAGAGTGTTCTGCCACTGGCATCAGTAATAGTACCCGACACCATCACAGGCATTTTACGGTTGATGGATTCGCAATAATTTTGAATCGCGAACAAAGCTGCTTTGGCATTGAGCGTATCAAAAATAGTTTCTACCAATAACAGATCAACACCACCTTCTACCAAACCTTTTACCTGTTCGGTGTAAGCCGTTACGAGTTCATCAAAGGTAATGGCTCTAAAGCCAGGATCATTCACATCGGGCGAAAGTGAGAGTGTGCGATTGGTGGGACCCAGCGCTCCTGCTACAAATTTTGGCACTTTGGCAAATTCAGGAAACTCAGTATAAAATTCTTGAATGGCTTCTTTGGCCACTTTAGCCGATTCGAAATTTAATTCATAGGCCAGAGCTTGCATGTCGTAATCGGCCATGGCAATGGTAGTGGCGCTAAAGGTGTTGGTTTCGATAATGTCGGCACCAGCTTTCAAATATTCTTTGTGAATGGCGCGAATAACATCGGGACGCGTGATGCTCAGCAAATCATTATTGCCTTTTAGATCTTTGTGCCAATCGGCGAAGCGTTTACCACGGTAATCTTTTTCTTCCAGCTTGTATTGCTGAATCATGGTACCCATTGCTCCGTCAATAACGAGCACTCTTTTTTCGAGTTCTTGTGCGATTGTTGTCATAATAAAAAAATCCCCTCCGTTTGATTCGGAAGGGATTAGATATTGTTTTTTAAGTATAAATTAATTCTAATGTTTCCGACTTATTTTTCCCGATTTGCATCGGGACGAATTCCCACCTTCTTATAGAAATGATAAATTAGAAATGTTGAATTTTAAATGAGCTTCATTTAAAATTTACAATTCAACATTTAACATTCCATCAAGGGTTGGTAAAGCATCACAGGGCGTATCCCTCAGCTTTTCTTAATAAGCGATATAAAGAACGGAATACAAAAATACGACATTTTGTATACATTTACAAGATGCGATACATAGCATTGATTAGCTGCATGGTACTGAGCGTACTGGGTCTTGGGGCGCAAACGGCCGAAAAGGAAATTGCTGCCATCATGCATCAGCAAGAGCTGGACTGGAACAAGGGCGATATCAGGGGTTTTATGACGGCCTATTGGCACCACGATAGTTTGCAGTTTATTGGCAGTAAAGGCATCACGCGGGGTTGGGATAATACCTTGGCCAATTATTTAAAATCTTACGATACCCCAGCTAAAATGGGTCGCTTACATTTTACAATAATAGAGCAAAAAATGCTCTCGCCAGACTATGTGTACCTGACCGGAAAGTGGCAACTAGAGCGTGATAAGCCCGTTGGTGGCCACTTCACTTTAATTTGGAAACGCATGGATGGCAAGTGGCAAATCATCAGTGATCATACCAGTTAGTGTAACTTATTGGCACCTGCCAACGTCTTAGTTTTTGGTGGGCTTTTTTAGGGGCCCAAAAGCGCTGAAAACACGGGCCTACAGCCCTGTTAAAAAACTAAAAATGGACAAATTAATTAGCTGATTTTTACTATTTTACTATCTTTGCCCGCTCCTCAAAACGCATGGATTTAAAAGCCAATATTAACCCGCAGAACATACCTGCACACGTAGCCATAATTATGGATGGAAACGGGCGTTGGGCCAAACAACATGGCGAAGACCGTATTTTTGGTCACCATGAAGGCGTTAACTCGGTGCGTGAGATTGTAGAAGCCTGCGGCGAGATAGGCGTAAAGTACTTGACCCTATACGCTTTTAGCACTGAAAATTGGAATCGGCCTAAAGACGAGGTAGATGCCTTGATGGAATTGTTGGTGGGCACCATTAGTATGGAAACACCCAATTTACACAAGAAGGGCGTAAAGTTAGAGGTAGTGGGCGATATAGCGAGTCTTCCTGCCGTGTGTCAGCAAGAACTGAAGGAAAGTATGGATCTCACAGCCAAAAACACCACCGTTACTTTGATACTGGCCTTGAGTTATTCTAGCAAATGGGAAATTACAGAAGCTGTTAAAAAACTAGCGAGTCAAGTGGAGAGTGGAAAACTCAAAGCTTCTGAAATCACCTCTAAACTCATAGCAGAGAATCTAAACACCAATCGTTTTCCAGACCCAGAACTCATGATTAGAACGAGTGGCGAACACAGAATCAGCAATTTTTTACTTTGGCAATTGGCCTATGCAGAGTTTTATTTTACAGATGTACTTTGGCCAGATTTTAGAAAAGACGAGTTTTTTAAAGCCATTATTTCTTACCAAAATCGCGAACGTCGTTTTGGCAAAACAAGCGAACAAATCAGCAACAATTAATATGATGATCAGGAGGCTGATTTTATTTTTTACAGTATTACTATCAGTAAACACCGTGTTGGCGCAGGAGCCAGACAGTACGTTTGCCAACGAATTAAAAGACCGACAAAAATATCATGTCGGCGGCATTCGCGTTGAGGGTGCTAACTACACCGACCAAAATGTCATTATTTTATTGAGTGGACTCAATAAGGGTGAAGAAATAACAGTACCAGGCGATCGCACCAGCGATGTGATTAAGAAGCTTTGGAAACAAGGCCTTTTTGAAGACGTTCAATTGATTCAAGAACGCGTTTCAAATGGAGAGATTTTCTTGATCATTAAAGTGGTGGAACGTCCCCGACTCACCAGCTTCAAATTTAAGAAAGGCGTAAAGCGCAGTGAAGCCGATGATATTCGCGCAAAGATTCATTTGATGAAAGACCGTGTGGTGACCGATTATATGATTGGTACGATCAAGAATACGGTGCACGATTATTATTTGGACAAAGGGTATTATTTTAACACGGTAGAAATTACGCAAACCCGCGATACCTCTAAAAAGAATCCCTACACGTTTGTAACCATTGCTGTCGACAAGAAACGCAAGGTGAGAATTCAAGATGTAAAATTTGTGGGCAATACAGTAATTCCAGCCTGGAAATTGCGTAGGAGTTTAGAAGACAGCAAACAATTTCGTTGGTACAATCCGTTCAACTCAGCAAAATATTTGGAAGACAATTTATCGAAAGATCTTCCTGCCATTGCTGGCAAGTACAGTTCTAAAGGGTATAGAGATGCACGTGTGGTAAAAGACACCGTGTATTTTGTGAGCGATAACCGCGTGGCCATTGACATTACCATTGATGAAGGGCACCGTTATTATTTCGGTAAATTTAATTGGTTCGGAAACACTAAGTACCGTGCAGGGCAATTAGATACAGTACTTGGCATTCATGGTGGCGACGTGTACGATCAAAGTAAGCTCGAACAAAAACTGTACATGAACCCAAGTGGTTATGATATTTCGAGTTTGTATTTAGATGATGGGTATTTGTTTTTTCAAGTACATGAGCAAGAAAGCAATGTGCACAATGATACCATTGATTTTGACATTTTAATGTACGAAGGCAAACAAGCCATCATCAATAAAATTACCATCAAAGGAAATGATAAGACCAATGATCACGTGATTTATCGTGAGATCTATACCAAGCCAGGGCAGTTATTTCGTCGTTCAGATATTATTCGCACTAACCGTCAGTTAGCGCAATTGGGCTTTTTTGATCCCGAAAAATTAAACGTTATTCCAACACCAAATCCAGCGGATGGCACAGTAGACATTGAATACATCGTAGAAGAAAAAGCCAGCGATCAAGTTGAATTGAGTGGTGGTTGGGGTGGACGAAACACGTACAATACTGGTAGCGGCACACAACGTGGTTTAGGTATCATTGGTACTTTGGGCGTTACATTTAATAATTTCTCGACGCGTAACATGTTTAAGAAGGAAGCTTGGCGTCCGCTGCCATCAGGCGATGGGCAAAAGTTGGCCATTCGTGCGCAAACCAATGGCATCTATTATCAGAGTTATAATTTCTCGTTCACTGAGCCTTGGTTAGGGGGCAAAAAACCTAATTCACTTTCTGTGTCTGCCTTTCACTCTTTGTTTAATAACACAGCTGAAACAAAATACATCAAAACAGATGGCGTTAAAACATTGAATCCTCTGCGCTCGAGCATGAGCATAGTGGGCGGTGCTATCGGTTTGGGACGTCGTTTAAAATGGCCAGATAATTTCTTCAACATGTACTCAAACTTGAGTTATAACTATTATGACCTCATTAATTACAGTGCATTTGTATTTAAGACAGGGTATGCGAGTGACTTAAATTTAGGACTAAACATTTCGAGGAACTCGATTGACGCACCTATTTATCCAAAACATGGTTCCAACTTTGTGTTCAGCGGCCAGTTTACACCACCGTATTCGCGGTTCAATGGTAAAGATTACCAAGACCCAAATATGACGGATGCCGAACGTTATCGTTTCATTGAGTACCAAAAATACAAGATCACTGCAGAGTGGTTTACACAGTTAACGAATCAAAAAGCAGCAGAAGGCAAAGAAGCCAGAAACCTAGTACTGCGCACTAAAGTAGGGTATGGTTTCTTAGCGCGCTACAATAAAAACGTAGGCTACTCGCCATTTGAACGCTTTTACATGGGCGGCAGTGGTATCAGTGGGTTCCAAAATTTTGTAGCCCGTGAAATCATTGGTTTGAGAGGATATAAGGATAACAGTATCTCGTCTGGTGTGGGTGACCCTATTGTGGCGCGTTATACGATGGAGTTACGTTACCCAGTGAGTCTAAATCCACAAGCAACTATCTTTGTTTTAGGCTTTGCAGAAGCGGGAAATACTTGGGCCAATTTTAAATCATTTAATCCCTTTAATGTAAAACGCAGCGCTGGATTTGGTTTGCGTGTGTTCTTGCCAATGTTTGGTTTATTAGGTGTAGATTATGGTTGGGGCTTTGATCCAGTACCAGGTAACGATGCCAGCAATGGTAATGGCAAAGGGCAATTCCACTTTACAATTGGTGGAACGCTCGGCGAGCTCTAGTTCTAAAATATGTTAATTCACCCATAAGCGAAAGAATGGCACGTTTTATGATTAATTTTAAATCGAAAACTAACATGAAAAAAATACTTCTTTTTTTATTTGTAGGCCTAGCGGTATTTGCCGGCGCGCAGAACACGGGTGCTAAATTTGGTTACGTTGATACCGATTACATCATGGGCCAAATTCCAGAATACAAAGCTGCGCAAAGTGAGCTCGACAAGATGAGTGTGCAGTGGCAAAAAGAAATTGACGCCAAGTATGCTGAGGTTGACAAGCTGTATAAAGCTTACCAAGCAGATGCTATTTTATTGACAGAAGACATGAAGAAGAAACGTGAGAATGAAATCATCAATAAAGAAAAAGAAGTAAAAGATCTTCAAAAACAACGCTTTGGTGTAGACGGCGAATTATTTAAGAAACGTCAAGAATTAGTAAAGCCTATCCAAGACAAGGTGTATAATGCCATTAAAG